>JABUQX010075956.1:10000-37883 GCA_015478945.1 Trachelipus rathkii
CTCTACCAGATGAAGACCACTGGCAATGACGGTTTTGGACGCTCCTTAGTTTGGCACAAGAGCTCCTGTCGCCCACATGATTGCCAGCCAGAGAGGAAACCCCGGCATAATGAGATTGGAGAAATCAGCAGCAGGGAATGGTCCGGCGTCAGCAGAGGAAGGTATTGGCATCGCACCCCGTGGTGCAAGCCACCCGCTGGCCTCCCCATCGGCCCGTTCGTTCCCCAGGAACACCCACATGGAGGGAAGCCAACAAAACTAATGTTGTGGTTCTGCACAGGTAACAAGCAGAGGGACTTCTGAATGGGAGACCAAAGGGTTTCGGGTCGATCGGTCAAGCTAACGCCTGGAGAGCGCTTCGAGAATCGGAAAAGATGGCTAGTTACCCCCATGGGTGATGGTACTGATTCTGTTCACCGCCATGGAAACACACCGCTATCAGTTCTGCTGAAAAAAACCAGACAAATATGGTGGAAGGGTGTGGGAAAAACAGTGATGTCTGGAAACAGCTGAAGCCCCCACCCTCCCTCCGTTTTGGAACCATCGGGTGTAAACCGCTATAGTGATGTCGGCTTTTATTGGAATCTGGCCGCGTGGGAAGAAAGGAATCCGCCCAAACTGCACGAGGATGCCTCAGACTTGGCCAAAGACTGGATCCCAGCAGAGAGCAGGAGGCGGATAACCCACTGTGAATGGGGAGAGGTGAAATCATAGTGCCATGACACCTCGCTAAGGAAGATCGAGGGAAGTGAAAATGATGGAAATAACACCCGAGAAATGGTTTCAATAAAAAGGGTTGTGAACGGACACGCTTCTATGATAGATGTCCAAGGCGATGAGTGTGGAACCTGAATACGGATGAACAGTGAGCCACATGAGCTACTCCCTCCGCAGGGATAGGGGCATCACCCCGGCCTCCACCTCCAGGCTTTCCCTCGGAGATGAACGGAATGCTCCCGTGGCAATTCTCAGACCTTCTGTCTGAATGGGGTCAAGAAGACTGGAGGTAGGACCGGAAGGTCTGCCCATAAATGGCACCATAGTCCTAGTTTTTAGCCCATAATAAAAATAATAATATAAAATAATAATATACTAAATAATAATAATAATAATATAATAAATAAAAATAATAATAAATAATATAATAATATAATAATAATAATATAATAAATCGATGTTATAATATAATTTTTGTAAGATTTTTCCAAATTCCTAAAACCTTCCTAACATTTTCGTTAATTTTCTTTAGGACAATTCTTGAAAACAAAATTATTGCCTTCTAAAACGATCCGATGCTTTTCGTCCACTCAACGGTTGGCATTTTCAGGATATGACTTAAGAGTGAGAAGTTTTAAGTGAACAAGGATAAGAATTAATGAGCTCTGCAATAAATCAGCTTGAATGTGAACAAGTTTGAAACTGAATAAATCTGGGAAGGAAAATGAAGGAAGCGGCTGTTAGTAAGTGCAAAAGAAGTATGTGGATGTGCTTAATAGGAAATAAGATGTTAACAGTGAGTGGTGGAATGAAGTGGTGATGCAAGCGGTTTAAAAGTAAAAAAAGAAACGTGGTTAAATGTACTAAAAGCCAATGATGAGGTTTCAAAAGAAAGATGTTTGGAATTAAATAAGGAGGAAAAAAGAAATACAAAAAGATGCATACGTAGGAGGAAAAAAAAGAAAGGTAAATAAACAGTTTAGTAGGAGGATGAATAGGGAGTTACAAGGGAATAGGAAGCTCTTTGGAAGGAAGCGCGAAAGGTTAAGAATGAAAATAAGGGGAATCTGCTTCGAATAATGAATAGGGATGGTGCTTTCGTAAATGATGAAATGGATGCGAAGAGAGTGTGGAGGGAACACTTCTAAAATGTGCATGAACATTGGCATTGTAATGAAGAGATGAATAGTGAATGAGTGCGGGTTCGTTTAGTGCAAAAAGGAATAGGCATTTTGGAGATGAGGTTCATTAGTAAGCAGGAGTATGGTAGAGTGGAAATGTTGAACAAATAGTAAATCTAACAGGTATAGATGAAAATTCACTGGTGAATGATCAAGAATGGAGGCGAGATAGTGTTGAATGGATTTTGGAAGTTGTGTAACAAAGCGTTATGGAGGCTATAGGTTCCGAGGGATTGGAGAAGAGCAGTAATAGTACCCTTATATAAGGGTAAGGGGGATAGGGGAAACTGTAGGAATTATAGGGAACTAGTTTATCGAGTGTATTAGGGAAGATATATACTGGTATTTTGGTCGAAAGAGTGCGTCGGTTGACTGACTGGTGAAGAACAAGGTGTGTTTTAAAGTGGTAGAGGATGTGTGGATCATATCTTTACATTGAAACAAATGATTGAAAAAAATGAAATAATAATAAATTGTATTTAAGTTTTAAGGATTTGCAACGGCATCGATAGGTTAAATAGGAAGTCAATGGCAGGTGTTAGTAAATATATGGAGTTGGTGGTAGGTTTCTGAATGGAATTAAAGTATGTAGGACGATAGTGAAGCGTGTGTAAGAATAAATGAAGTTGAAAGTGATTGATTTAATATTAATAGCGGAGTGAGGTAGGGATGTGTTATGTCTCCTGGTTATTCAATTTGTATTGGATGGGGTTAGAAAGAATTAAGAGGTGAGAGTGGTAGGAGAAGCGTGTAGAATGGCTTTTCTGTATGGATGTTCAATCAACATAGCCTTTAAACGAAAAAAAAATGCTTGCTTGATTGTAATACTGCCAATTTTACTCTTAACAGCACCTGGCATATTAGCTTGCAATTGCTCTGGTCTCGAACCAGCCTGTGTGGTGATTGGCAACAATAAATAAGTACTCATCGGGACACCTAAAATTGTTATCTTTAGAGCATGTTATAGAGAATGAGGTGTACCAGCTCAATCTAATAAACATAGATTCCTATAGAGAAAAATCTGCTCTTTCCAGTGGTGTTACTTAAAATAAAGTTGGAAGTATCAATGTGGAGATATTGACCTCTAAAAATGACCATTTTTAGTGTTTAAAGATTTCCGAGGCAACTTCCTTACACAATAACACAAGAAATAAAAATGCAATGGTGTTGCTACTTATAATACTCAATCCAGCATAGATGTGTGTACACTCGGCCAATATCCAAAATATTCGACGCTTGTTGCCATTCGGGCAGAATAGTTCTCAAAGTTGGGCTTAAAGTGTTGGAAACATTTACTGGCAACTTAGTGATAAAATTCAAGAAAAAATACTGTGCTATAGCCTTTGGCATTGCCATTTTTGAATTCTGTGCAAAAAGTTGACCCAGAATACCAAACCCCAAAATGCAAATGATGTTCATTGCAGATTAATAAAGCATCAAACTTGGCCTAAAATTTTGATAATTCATCGCATTGCAACCAACCTTTTATTTGAGGACTCCTTAGTGCAAATGAATATAATTTCGCATGAATCTAAAATTTGAGGACTCATTTAAAACTTCAAGGATCTTTTTGGTAAAAATTAAAAAATTGAAGGTGTTGACCTGGAACTATTCCTTAAAATTTGGTGATTTGGCCTGGAATGACCCTAAAGGATTTGGCAGGGTAATGTCAAAAGGAGGGGTTTGAAAATAAACGCAGATAAGAGTAGAGCGTTATGGTTGTGAGTGAGGACAGTCACCGGTGTGAAGTTATGTGGATGTGGCAACTGGAAAAAGTGTCTCGAGTTTAAATATTTAAGGATATATGTGGAATGAAAAGGGAACGGATGATGCAGAGTGGGTAGTAGGAAAGTGTGATGGTAAGAAGGTTGCTGAATATTAATCGTGGTGGACGTAAAGGGACAGTCTTGAGTGCGATAGGGTCTTACATGAAGGTATGTTGTTACCCATGTGTTAATTAATGTATAGTAATGAAACCATGGTCTGGAATAAGAGGTATGGATCTACAAGTACAATGTGTTCAGATGGACAATCTTAGGGGATGTTATGGTGCGAGAAGAATTAAATAAAATGAGGAATGAACGTATTAGAGAGTTGTGTGGGATGAAAAGAGTAGTAAATGAGAGAATAAATAAATGTACATTGAGATGGTTTGGTCATGTGGAAGGATGGATGATAGTCGGTAGGTTAAGGCGAATATATAGTGGTGAGTGTGCTGGATACCAGTTGGGAAACGAAGAAAAAGTGGATTGAATTCAGTAAAAGAATGTCTGAAGGAGAGAATGTGAGTTTGGCAGAGGTGAGAAGAAAGGTGCATTATAGGAGTAGATGGCGGGGTTTTGTGAGGGAGTATGGTTAAGGCCCACCTGGGCCAAGGGATGAACCCTACATTGACGAGATGCATAGTGAGGGCCGTCGCGGTCCCGTGAAGTACTAGGGTGGATTTTCCTGAATGCGACGAGTTCTCACTTAAGGGCTGGGCTTTCTTTTTGACTTGCGTCATATTCTTCTACTACTTTTCTGTTTCCAGGGCATGAAACACACCTTATCCCCAGTCTGGGGAAAGAAGGTGGGTGAAGATGATGATTTAAAATATACGAAAAAAAATGTTAAGCTTATAATTTAGATTGTCTTTTTTTCCTTTCTTTCTTCTAAGTAAAAATGTTAAGGTAATCAGACATTTCGTTATATTTTATAATAATAATAATAATAATAATTAATAATAATAATAATATAAAATAATAATAATAATAATAATAAATAATAATACATAATAATAATAATTAATAAAATAATCTACCTCTTCCCCCAGATTGGAGGCGAGGTGCACAACATACACTGGAAACAGAAAGGTAGTAGAACATGACATAAGTCAAAAGGAAAGCTCCCCTCCCACTTACCCTTTCAAAAGTGAGAGCTTGTCACAGTCAAAAAAAAAATCCACCATAGGTGTTCAAAAGATCGCGATGGACCCTCACTGTGGTATCTCATCAATGTAGGGTTTCATTCCTTGGTCAGACCACAACCAACACAAACTCATAAAACCGTGCTATTTCGCCAATCACTCTTATTATGCCACCTTTCTCCTCGCCTTGACAAAACTTGCCATTCTTTCTGAATAAAACCAATTTTTCTTCTGTTCTCCCAGCCAGTCGATTCCCAACAAACTCATACTCTACATTTGCTTCACCAACCGACTATCAATCCACCCTTTCCATATGACAACCAGCTTAATACAAACGCCTTCTTCCACACCGCAACTCCCTAACATGTTTCAAACCTCAATGTTATCATTTTTTCTCGCACTAACACTCCCCCCCCCCAAATTGCCATCTTAACAGATTGCACCTTAGATCTATACCTCTTATTTCAGACCATAGTTTAATTAAGATACATTAACACTGTAACAAGTAACATCATTCCCTAACTGCGCAACCCTAGCGCCCACAGAACTAGTTCCTTTTGTATCCACCAAAGATTTTAACTGCACAGCTGCCTTCCTATCATCACAACTTTCTACTACACTGCAATCATCCGTTCCCTTTTTCACTAAAAACATATTGGCCTAAATAATTTAAGCTATGACACTTGTTCCAATTACACCACCGCAAACATATAATAGTAATAAAATAATAAAAGTAACAATAATAATAATAATAATAATAATAATAATAATAATAATAATAATAATAATAATAATAACAATAATATAATATATAAATAAATTTGATGATAATAAATATTTGATGATAATAATAATAATAATAATAATATAATATAATTAAAATAATAATAATTAATAATAATAATAATAATAATAATAATAACTAATATAATAATAATAATAATAATAATAATAATAACTGATTATTTGAATTAACACACCATTAAGTGCTGAGTACAAGATTTCTTTGCAATCATCGTCAGATTTTCTGATTTTACAAGGACAGTATTACCAGTCTTTGCCCTAACATGGATTCCTTTCTCCTGATTCTCTCAAATTCTGCACTTATCAATTCCTTTTTTCATCTAGCTCTCTTCTTCTCATTTTTTATGTCTTCTGCTGAAGCGAAATTTGCTTCAATGCCAGAATATATCTGAAAAAAAAAAAAAAAAAAACAAAAGATTTGAATTAGGCCAAGTGGCTGTTTCGAAGATCCATGAAGAAAAGGCAATTAAGTTTAAAGACCAATTAGACAATCAACAGGAAGTTAACTCTATTCTGTTTACAGGAAAGAGATATAGAGTTGATTTAGGTGGGAGTATGATTTGGATTTCAAATATGAATAAAAAAATATTCTGACGTCATCAGGTATTAGAAAATAATTGGTCATAAAATTAGAAGGGAAATACATAGAGGAACAAAAGAGTCTAAGATATGCAGAAGAAGTGTTAAGAGAATTTAGGACAGGACTGACAGAATGGATTATTAGAAGAACTGGTAAATATACCATATGGACTGTCATTCAGGTAAAGTCAACAAATAAAATGGCTCGGGAATGAAAAAAATCAGAAGAGAAAAGTAAAGAAAGAAAAGAAAAATCTAAATCTGGAGAACGTTTTACCCATCTGGTTTTGTGAGCCAAAGAAGAGGAAAGATTTTGCTTTTGGGCAAATGTTGTACACGTAGACAAGTGATATTGAAAGCTATGAAATTTAAAAAATAAATGTGGAAATTAAAATATATTGATTTCAAATTGATAAAATATTGAAAATTATTTTAAATATATGAATCTCAAAACTGCTGTGTGTATTTAAACAGTTGAATCGGTTCCTTTCACAAAATAATCTTTTTTTTGGCAATATTTCAAAATTTGGACATTGATACATAGATCTTCAATATATGCAATAAAGGTTAGACTTCGAATGAGCACATCCAGGACTTTACCCGTGAAAGGGGCTATTTCAAACATCTCTAGGGACTGGGGACCCCCTCCTCAGATGTTTAGTTTTCTTCCCATGAAGGGCTACATTTGTATATTGCTTTCTTCACATGTGTACAGGTGTTGAGTGTTATAATTAGTGTAATAATAAATGTTAAAGATAATTGTGTAGTGTTAACAATTAGTGATATGCTATTGTAACAGTGCTAGTGTTAGTAATGGTAGTAAATGTTAATATAACGTTAATTTAGTGATATTAGTAATGCTAATAATAGGTAGTAATATGTATATTTGTATATATTAGATGTTGTGTAGTATGTGTATATGTATTATATATGTATGTGTTGTATTTTTTTCTTTTTGGGGGGTGGGGGGGTATTTTATATAAAAGAACCCAGTAGCCTTCAGTGACAAGAGAACTCGAACCAAACAAAGCGACGGTCCCAGGTTCTCAACTGGTTGGGTGGGAGATGTGAGATATTCTCTAGTAGTATCAACACAGGGGCAGGAACTGTCAGAGGAGGAAATAAGAGCAATAATCAAGCGCTTATTGTAACTGGGGTAATTTACCCAATTTTAAACAAAGAAAGTTTTATTTTGTCTGCAAGAATGTTTTATTTTTTGATTTGAAGAAAAGAAGATTTTATTTATTTCCATAATGAGGTTTTATTATTTTGAACGTTTTGAACAAGGAATTTTCATTTATAAAAGATTAAGTAATGGATTAGAAGGCTACTCATGCAAATGAAACCTCAATATCACTACTAACATTCAAAAGCAAGTATATTTCCGTTGTCAGCCAACAACGGGTGGGGAGGAATGAGGAGGTTTCATTTTTCTCATTCCAGTTATAAATTGCTAAAAGTCTATTTGGCCACAAGCGGCCTATAAACTGCCAAAAGTCTGTTCGGCCACAAGCGGCCCATAAATTGTTAAAAGTCTGTTTGGCCACAAGCGGCCTAGGAACTTATTGAATAAATTGTTAAAAATTGCCACAAGCGGCTTTCAGAAGTGAAGATCAATATCGCTCCTGTTTACACCCTTATCAAAGGTCTGATTTCTTTACGAATTGTGCAAACCAACCTTTGTAACATCACACCAGTTTCTTTACCTAAATATAATTTTTGTATTAATATAATTTTTGAATAACTAGCTTCATTTTTATAACTGCACTTCACTTTTGCATTTTTGTTTTAAATTCCCTTTCACTTTCTGGTGTTTTAATATTGCACTTTTGCATTTTTCTTGCACTAACCAACCTTTTTTTTAGCCGCCTGCATGAGCATGGATATATGTATATATACATATATGGGTGCACATGTGGGTGGTCGCAGTCAGGTTTCATAATTTATGTCATGTCTTATAGGGACCCAGACTGGGGAGCTGTTGTGGACTTTTTCCAAGTTTGAGACGGATGTGAGTGATTCTTGCATTGCATATGCCAACACCTAATAATAAAAATAAGGAAAAATTCCCAAAGATGCCAGCTTCCAAGGTGGGAAAAAGGTTGCCTTACTTTTGCATGCAATAATATTAAATCAACTTTTAGGCCTATGGGCCAAATCTAATCAGTAAAAGAATAGATGATCATCCAGTTTGTTTAAGTGCCAAAAGTACTCATAAAGATAAAAATTCAGTTCTGTCATCATTTCATCTAAATTTGACTATATACTTTATCAGTAAAAGTGCTAAAAATTGCAATAAGGATAAATATTGTGCTAGCTAAATTTGACCATATAGCTACTTTATCATTAAAAGTGCTAAGATTTGCATTAAATATAAATTTTGTAACACCTAAATTTGACCAAATAATATATAAATTTTGTATTACCTAAATTTGACTAAATAAAATATGAATAGTTTCTTTCATTTTTGTATATAAATATATATATTATTTTGTGTGAGTGAACGAAATAAAGCTGGGAAAAAGGCGTGAGAGATAGTGTAAGTGAGTGTGTGTTTTATTTGTAACAAGACTTGTAAATAAATAAATTTCACTTATTAAAGTTTAAAAAGTTTGCTTTTGCGTGGTTCCCACTTCTCATTTCTTATCTCTTGTAAGTCTAGTGTTGTATACAAATAATTCTGAGGAGACTGTACCTGGGTATGTACCCCTTTTGTTCTTTTGTCAATATATTACCTCTGAAGTATCCCTTTTCACCTTTTCATAATTTAATCCAAAAAAATATTAACTCTAGGCTACTGAGCAGCAGCGTAAGTGTTGGGAAAGAAACGAATATCTTAGTGCCAAAGCTGATCCCATCCATTGGAAAGTTTAAAACAGTTTGGAGGGTTGATTACCTCCAGTTTAAGGTAATCCATGAATGTTTAGTTTTGAATCCGCTTCCACTGTCCTTTTTATATTCTCTTAACTCATCCCTCCTCCTATTCGTCTCTTTTCCCCCAATATAAATTGGTAGCAGAGCGTAGTTTACTGCGCTTCTGCTTAGAGCCAATTATTGGGTTTTCTTTATTTCTTAAAGGTACAGTCTTTTGTTTAATATGTCAGAAGACGGCATGAATAATCATTCAGCAGACCAGAAGGAGGCTTCTGCGCCTCATTCGGAAAGGTCTGCACCTTCTAACCCCAACGCCCCGCTACCTCAAACTAATTTAGTAAATACAGTCAATATTGATAATGACACAGTGACAGCGTTAATTACGCAAAATGCAGAGATGTTGAAAGTGATGACCGATTTTATGCAAATTTTTGCCCGGTCTAAAACTCCAAAAATTATACCTCCAGGTAAATTTATAGAGGGATCTGGGGAGACTCTTCCCCAGTTTCTTTCCCGCTTTGAAGACTATTGTTCAAAGAAATACAGGCGCTCCTGATGGAATGATTCCTCTGTTGGGATCCCATTTGGGGGGGACTACCTTGGATGTCTATAGAGTGATTGCTAGGAATACAACGGATTACCAGGAGATGAAGACTCAACTGTTACAATGGTTCAGGGAAAAAATAAATAAAGAACAGAAACTGGAAACTGATAAATTTTCTGAAGCCAAGTTGCATGAAGGGGAGAATATTCCAGTGTTTGCTATACGTTTGCTGGGATTGGCACAGTGTGCTTTTCCAGGATCGGATGTACAGAAAATGCAATTAGTAAGGAAGAAATTTCTCAAAAGTCTGCCATTGAAAGTGCAACAGCAAGTTGAGACTACATTAAGTACCATTGAAAATACTCTTGGTATACAGGTCCCATGGGATAGAGACTGGTAGCAATAGTGGACACTAATTATGATCCGCTACAGAAGCCAAAGGAATGTCTGGTTCCCGAATAACTTGTTAATGATGATGCAAGGATAAATAATTTCTCACAAAACCACCCAGGTTTCTGTCGAGTATGCCATTCTCCAGCGGCGATGCTCCAGCAAGAAAGAAAGTAGAACCAGTTGGAAAGTCAGCTCATTCGTTCCAAGTTTCACTTCTCAGAGAAACTCAAACTCGACCTTTTCGTATCAAATTTCTGATCGGAATAAAGAGCCATAATGGTCAAGTCTGCCCAAAGTGTTTGCATATCTGTAGAAGAAAAAGGGGCACCTCATGAATCAGTGTCGGGCTAGACCCTTTTGCCAGCATTGTGGGAAACGGGGACATACCTGTAACGATTGTTACGCTGCCCAGGGAAAGTGCCTGCGTTGTAGACAAGAGGGACATACAGTGGAGAATTGTCCTGGGAGAAATGAAATCCAGGTATGCTGTCCTTATTGTAAAGATAAACACCTAGGAAAAAATTGTCCTGTAAAACCGGGAAACTAGAAGGCTCTGCTGTGGAAGACCTCACAACAGAGCCTGCAAAGAATTGTCAGTATCAAACGAATCAAAAGAATATGGATGATAGGCAATATCCTGGAGAGTCACAGGTGATTTTGCCAGAAATTAAGAAGGACAATCAAAGAACGTCACTTATAAATGAAGAAAAAACCCCTGTTCAGGATCATAGTCCAACCATTATTGAGACTTTACAACAACAACAAGACGACAACCAAAATATTATCAAACTTAGATTATTGAGGCCTGCAGAAGATACCTTGATTATAAAGGTTTGTGTCAGAGATCAGCCTAATTTAGGAAATCTTACAGCGTTTGTAGATACTGGCACTGGAGTTAGTTTGATGGCCGCAAGAAGATACCATCAGCTAGACAAAACGAAGTACATACTGACAGAAAATGTATTTAGGGGGATAGAAGGCATAGGGAGAGTGCGTTTTCCTGTACTTGGAGAAGTGCAGATTGCCCTGACCTTGTCCCCAGATTACACCATGAAGCCGGCCAGATTCATTGTGATCCATGATGAGGTCACTGATTATGACTTTGTGTTGGGATATGACATCTTGGAAAGTGAGCATTTGTTACCTGATCCTCGGGAAAAAGAACTAGTAAGCAGAAATGGAAATAATGTACGGACCGTCGCCCGAGACATTAGAATCCCATCGCCAGAAATATTTCATTGTCGATTGATAAAAGATGTGAAAATACCTCCTAGATCTTGTTCTGTGGTAGAGATTCAAGTGGACAACTCGAGGGTCAAACAAGGAGTTACCATGTTAGTAAACCCAAAGGAAAAATTATCAGTCAGAATAGACCCTGCAATTCTTCATATTACTAATAATCATGGTTTATTAATGATAGTGAATGAAAATGATACAATCAGAAAATTGAAAAACGGGCAAATAATAGGTGAAGCTGAAGAACTGGAAATGGAGAACCCTCCCATTCATATGGTAGAATTGACAGAAGCTGCTCCAAATGATACTATTGGTTGGACACCTGGTGGATTGATTGACGAATTTCGTCTTAGAGAGGCAGATATTTCCATTGATGAACAGAAACAGGTTTTAGCCCTGTTACAGAAATATCCTACTGTTCTCAGTACTGGAGATTCTGACGTGGGTTGCACCTCTGTCATTAAACATAAAATAGAAACAACCACTGAAAAACCAGTACAGGTGCCTGTTAGAAGACTCCAAGGACCGGTATTGGCAGAGATTGAAGAAAATTGCCAGAAGTTAGAAGCCAAAGGTATAATCCGAAAGAGTTGTTCACCATACTCTGCTCCGGTAGTACCAATGTAAAGGGCGATGGAAACTATTTCGTTATTTGATCGCTTACAGGGAATTAAATAAGATTACCAAAGGGGATAGCTTTCCCATTCCCAACTTTGACTCGTATCTCGTCTTATACGTTATGACCTTTTTTCTTATTGAATTTAGTTAAGAGGTCTATTACCACAGTGTGTGAATTCGTAGATATAGTATTGAGAAAGCGCGGCTTTTTACACTCACTTTATCCATGGATTACTGTGAGCATGCCGTTTGGAGTGTAAAAATGGGCTGCGACCTGTCAATGTTGGTATGCGCTTGCTTTAAAACACATCCATGAAGAGGTGGATGGTTTTCTAATGATGTTTTCATTATGGCAAAACTTTTTGCTCAAACACTTTGGAGTCTTAGAAAAGTCTTGAAGATTCCAAGTACGGATTCAAGTAAGCCCAGTAAAAACATACTTTATGCGGAAAGAGTCCCATACTTGGGAATAAGTTTACGGAAAAAGGAATGATGCCCCTTGCAAAGAACTATACAAGGCATACAAGATTTTCCAGCCCCAAATACAATCCGAAAACTTCGTCAATTCCTGGGCATGGTCAATTTTTATCGTAGACACATACCCAGATGTTCTGAGATTGCCAAACCCTTATTTAACCTCTTGGGCAAGAAAAAAGTTACATGGACAGGTGAATGTCAAGACGCCTTCGAACAGTTAAAACAAAGTCTTATAGAGCCTCAAATATTAATTTACCCAGATAGAACAGAGAATGCAAGTCCCCTCTTATTATATGTGGACGCCTCGAATATAGGTGCAGGAGCATGCTTGGCTCAGCAACAAGATGACGTTGAGAAACCCATTGCCTTTATTTCTACGACCTTTTCTCGCGCAGAAAGAAATTACAGTACAACAGAAAAAGAAGTTGCCGCAATTAGGTGGACTGTAAAGTCTTTAAAACCATTTCTGTATGGGATCAAAGTCCACATCCATACAGATCATAAACCGCTCTTGTACCTTAATAACATGCGCTTGGTTAATCAAAGAGTTGCCAGAACCCTGGAAGAGTTGAATGATATTGAATATGAGCTTTATTATATACCTGGCAAGCAAAACATTATTGCTGATGCCCTTTCCCGATCTCAAGAGGGCCAAGTGACTGAATCTCCTGAGAAATCTTTACATTCAGAAATACCACCTGGCTTTACCGAAGTTCGGATGCCGGGAGGAAGAGATTCTCTTTTTCAGTGTTTTTCTGTTTGGATGAGTGGATCAAAAGATAATCACCAACAAATTCGGGAACTAGTGAGTCAAGAACTGATAGAAAATAGAGGCAAATATGGATTGCCTTGTGGTAAAAATAATAGAAGTATCCTAAAATATCTGCAACTTCAAAAACATCCGGGCCAATTACCATTGACACCAGCTATTGAAGCATTTGCATTTTTGCATAAAACCCAAGTTTTAGTTTATTATGGAGATAGTCAACCACTTAGATATGGCTCTTCTAAAGCCGAAAAAGAATGCTTCTTATTATGCTTGGGAGGTTTTCATTATAATTTGTTGATGAGACTGGGACCGGGTCCTGAAAAATCAGAAAAAGATAGCGAAGTCCGAGAAGTTACAGCTTTCAATACCTTTCTTGAGTATGACTTATTAAATGAATCCCAAGAAGATCATGTGGATTTGGAAATCACCCCCCTGGTTGATACTGGTGGGGAGGCGGGTGATTTGATAAAGTTTTTCCGTCTTTCTGTTTGTGAAATCGATAATAATCATTTAGAAGAATTTGATTTTGACATTGATGAGGTAAAACAATACCAAAAACAAAATCCCTTGATCCAATCCTTGTATCGAGCAGTTAAATTTAACCGACCATTTCAACATGAACTGAAGCCATTTAATAGATTTAAAAGAGAAATTTTTATTTTGGAAGGGGTTCTGTATAAATATAATAAACACTATCAACCCACATATATCCTACCTTTTGATATCATGACTGATGTGGCTATTTTAGCCCATGCAAATTTTGCACATATCGGGAGAGATAAGTTGATTGAGTTAGTAACACGATATGCATGGCATCCAAGAATTTATAAAATTTGTTACGATGTTGCAGTTTCCTGTTACAAGTGCCAAAGTTCAAAGGGTTCTAATATCATTCATGCACCTCCCACTTGGAAGATTGACACAAGTTATCCATTTGAATTAGTTGCTGTGGATCTACTCCAATTTCCTCCATCTACTATGGGTAATAAATATGCATTTGTGATGGTTGATCATTTTTCAAAATGGACCATAGCAATCCCAATTAAAAACAAGCAATCAAAGACCCTAGCCAATGTTTTTCAAAGATATATGCTTCCTGTTCTTCCAAAAATACCCCAGCGGCTTTTATCAGATAACGGTAGAGAATTCATTGGCCCCGAGTTTGAGACAGTGCTACAGGAAAACAATATAAAGCATATTCTTACGACCCCATATTCTCCCTCTTCAAACGGCGCAGTGGAAAGAATCAATAGGACTATTAGTCAATATCTCAGAATGTCCCTAACAGATCCCCGTAAGTGGGATATGGAACATGATCTAGATACTTGTTGAATGTCGCCTTTATAGGAACATTCACAAATCAATTAACAGAAAGAAAGTTCTCTTTTATAATGAAAAAGGCGCATGACACCCATGTTGGATTGCAGTGTCCCCGAAATTGTCAAACATGGAAAAGAGGACATGATAACTACAAGCCCTATGAGCTACATCAGATGGTAGGGTTAAAGATTCATCACCCTGGGGACTTGGTAAGCAACAAATTCAAGCCTCGGTATGCAGGGCCTTTTGAAATAATACAAATAAATCAAAATCAAGTCACCTATATACTGTCATCACCATTGGAAGATCGTCAATATCGGGTGCACCATCGACAGTTGAGAAAATTGGCAACTGCCACCAAACTACCTAAAAATAATTATTATTCGACAGAAAGGGGTTGGACACACCCCAACTTGGGATATGCCTGAAGGCACGCGTTGAAAGAATAATGAGGAAAATGTTGTGCCCATGGTTGTATACCTAGTTCGGCATAAGCAGATGGTAATAGTACATTTTAACAGATAATTATACAGACTAAGCAAATTACAAAGTGTTATTGTATAGATGATGATGATGATGAATGTAATTTCATACCTATACATATAGTATAATGAAATATAATAGAAGGCGACATGTTTGAGGAATATAATAAATTTAAACTTTATACAAATTTAAGGTAGAGATCATTGAATAGAGCAATTCAAGAATATATAAATATTTACCAATACTTATTGTACATGTCATTAAGAACATCCCTGTAAAAATTGCAAACTTCTGCTAACTTTCACTATTGATCAAGTCCTTCCCAGTAGTGAAAGCAGATGTTTAATGTCAACACATTCCCTCATAAGTGTAAGGAAAGTACATTTAAATCTGAAAATTTTATTTATTCATGTAAGGGAAGTGTATCTGAGTAATATTAATCTCATCGTCTATCCTTTTATGTTTTATATAAAAGATACATCTATTATTGAAAGTCAATCTATTTGCTTTAGCGGTGTATTGCAGTATCCCCTAGCAGTTTACTCATGATATATAAAGGCATTAAGTATTTAAAAGAAATTATCCCCTATCAATATAGGCAAACTTCATTCATGGAATAGCCCTACTTATAGTGGACGTTAGCGTCGATATCCCAACTATAATACTGTGCGATGAATAGTGATCCATATGTAATCATCTGTGTGGCAGTCTCAGAGTAATCTTTCAATCCTCACCAGATCGTCCATAGCTCTCTCTCCTAAGGATTCTCTCTCTCGTTATTATCTCCTCATTCAGTATACCAGTGATTATCTCTTTATAGGAATAAGGAATATCTCTCTTAGGGAATATGGTTCGGACTCTGTTTGGACAATGCCCGTAGGCGGAGCCATGATAAAAGCCCCCAGTATATCATCTACGATGCAACGTGAGTGGTAAATGGCTTTTTGTTGTCGGTATCATCGCAATATGTGGCATTACCTACTACCATGCACTCACCTAGCGAAAGAATATAAAAAAGAAAAGAATAGTTCTTTAAACAAAAAATTAAAAAAAAGATAATGTTTTAAGAAGCAAATACACACCATTTTAGCTTTATACATTTTTAATATAATTATATAAAGGTATTTTTTGAAGTAATTGTTATTTAGTGAATATTAAATTTTTTTAATAACAAAATATACATTAGGCCTATGTAATTAGTTATTAATTTTCTATAGTCATCTAGTATGTATCTTGAATATATTACTCATAAATTTATATGTTATCAATAATATTGCTCTAATTATTATATTTATATATTATTTTTAATTGGAACTTAGGGTCTTATTTTATTATGTTTTTATTTTATAACTTTAATTTAAGATTTTTGTATAAATATTTCTTCAATGCGAATGTAAACAAACCCTATTCTTGTACGGTATCTTGATTTGGTGCTGCTTCCGCTGAATTGCACGTACACCATGGTTTTATGCAAACTTCCAAAATAAATCTAATCGCCCTCTCCCCAAGATCGTCGGAATACATTTAGTTAACACACCATATCTCGTCAATATTGACATGAATATGACCTACAGATTTCTTATCTCCTGGTGCCTATAATTAGTCAAAATTTTATACGCCTACATCAGCTCTCTCAAGTGTTTCTAATTGAGTAAATATTATACTCTTCGTACAATAAGTTCGACGCTCAGACTTCTTACTCAAGATATCACTCTCAGCCTTATATAACCCCTGGAATTGGCTATTCATATAAAGTGGTAACTATCTCGGGTGCATGGGATCCTAAACAAGCTCCTCTTATTCATTGTAACTGAGTCAAAGAGAGAATCTCTCATCTTTAGTTCCTACACTCAGAGATATAATCTTGAACAACAATAATGAGAGGATCGTTTGTAATGCGATAGAATACTCAGTCACAGTGAGACAATAAGCTACGCGTTACTAAGCATTGGTTTGATGTACTTGATAGGATCCGCATCCTATTCTTATAGATCTAGACCATTATATGATTTTACAGCCAAATATATCACCACCAAGTTACACAAACACGTAGTTCTCCTTACAAGTCTCTGATACGAAGACAAATACATTGACAGCAAGGGAAACGCCTCGGGATTCCTTCTGCCTCTACAAACATATAGGTCTCGCCATTAATCACAAATTGGTTGGAGTGTGAATGTGGAGGTGTGAGAGATTTGCCAATAGTTTGATGGTGCAAGCAAGTTGCAGTAGGGTATAGTATGCCGTCATAAAAGGCTGAATAATACCCAGATTTGATGTAATGGCGTAGTTTCATATCAGTCCCCCTGTAGTGAACCCAGAGACGATGTGTGTGTGCATGAAAATCTCTTTAGCCTCAAGATTCAAGTATTTAACCATGGTGTTTGGGCAACAGAGGCCTCATAAATGCGAGTAAGAAATGTGGTTATAACTCCAAAGAGCTTCCATCATATTAATTCATTCGTGCCTTTAAATTTTTTGGACTGGACGACTATACTGCTCTCAAAGCCAATTTGTTAGTTCCTTAGATACTCCAAGAGTCAGGTTTTGTTCGTCGGTCCCCAGTGAGGATCCAGAAATCAACAGGGCGTAACACTGATGGGTCTTTCCAAATTGATTTTTGAGGATCTCGAACGGGAGCTGATGGCAGGATTAAGGCGCTGAGAATAGAACACTCAAGTGACACATTGTTTTATGATCCTAGAACTGTCGTGTAAGATAAAAGGTAAGTTCACTGATGTTTTTCCAGTTATGAAAGAGGGTCCGTGGAATCCTCTAAAAGTATTAATAATGTAAATTCGGGCACATTAGTGTTCAGAATTCGCATAGAAAGGAGAGAAAATAATGGATCTTTTAATTGACTTACTGGATCTAACAAAAGACTTCTTAGTGAGCAACTGGACTCATTTTTCAAACTAAGTGACTATTACACTATTGCAAGATGTAGATTGTACATTTTTAAAAGAGTTATATTTCATAAAGCAATGCCGGTACATTTTCTTCCAATATTTTATGTATCACTCACAATAATATTTTAGTGAGCCTTCGGAAAATACACTCTCTACAGATAATATATATCATCAAATTAAGATCATAAAATAAATAATTTCAATAATAATCATTAATAAAGGAAATAAATGTATTCATACTCAATAAATCATAACATATAGACCAGAACACCATAAATAAGTAAAACATATTAATAGAGTTTATAAAACACCGTCGCAAACAGTGTAGCTCCGAGTTAGACCTTTCTAACCTATAAGATAAGATTACCCATATATACATAGATAAGAGTTACCCATAACGGGAATAAGAAGTCACCTAAGTACCTTAGCTCTAACTACATTACCCAAATGAGGACCGGGCTGGTGAAAGAGTAAGATCAAGGGACAATTATGATAGGTAGGGTATTTTATTTCATATAGTGAAATAATATATAATATTTAGTATCTCATCACGAATCTCTCTAAGTACCCGTGGGTATAATAGTAGAGTATCTTTTGATAATAATTGATGAACAAGTAATTCCTATAATTTGTGTTACTAAAATATTACTTCATATAAGGGTATATTTGGTTCCAGTTTCCGGTAGTATATCAGGGCCCCAGGATAACTTTATTCCAGTAGAGAGGGATAATTTTAAAGAGCAATAATGTGTAATTAAGATTTGGGGTAATATATATATATTATATATATTTATATAATATATATCCTCTATATGATTTTAAATACACAATATAAACAATGAATATAGACGGTGGTTTATTTAGCGTCCACATCTGTCCTATAATGATAGTTTAATCTCTCTGATTGTGCAGCTTACAACACGATAATATATAAATTTAGTCCAGTCCTAAATAACGGATTCGTTGAGTGTGTGTATTTATTTATTTTATTTTAAGACTCGTTTTTTTTGCAATTCTCAACTCCGTCCCAGGTACATACGATGCATTTTGAACCGTTCGGTCTCCAATTTACTATCACTTTATTCTCACATAAATTTGCGTGTCGCAGGAGTTATATGCAGTTCATCTAGGATAAGGGGAGCTTATCCCTATGCATTCGTGAACGATCTAATATGAGTCTCATATAGCTAAATCCCAATGTTACGTCAATCGGTAATAGTTTCCCTGTTGAGAGTCATGGCCACTATAATATCCCTATAACTTTCCGAATCTTTTAGGTACACAAGTGGTTTGTTTAGGAAAGTGGAGGGATGATATTCATGTGTCTCTCGATCTATTTATAAAAATTTGCTATTAAATAGGAGTCTGTCTTGTGGACCACACTAGCCGGACTCGAGTATACATTATTGCCTCGTCAAAGTTCTGTTTGTTGGACACAGCCCACAGACGGCCCTGCTAATTTGTGGTTAAAAAGGTCTGTTTTGGCTCATATTGCGGCTCTTAGTCGAAAACTTATCTCGATATAAATTGTTTTAAAAACTCGACATCTAAAAATCTCCAAAGAACAGAAATTTTTGGAGAGATGTGATCCATATCCGCTTTTCCATGTGTATTAGTAACAACACCTTTATCCCAAAGGAGTGTCTGATATATTTCCCTCTGTGCGACGTGTCGTGGGCCAAAGCCCGATTAACAACTTATCCTTGTGTCAATCCACCTCCTCTAGCGTGTCCTCGTCTTTGCATAATAATTCATTATTTAACTTAGGTCCATATTAAATATAATTTATGCGTATAATATACCAGTTTTCAGAATTTATTTTATTAATACGATTTATATATGATTTTTTTAATTCCTCTATTTTCATTATCCAACTTGTATTGCCGTTTCCTTTATATACTTGATAAATTTCTATCTTCTCACGATCCTTATTGCACCCATATAAACACCCAACCTTGTTTTTGTTTTTGTTAAGCTTAAAGCGCTGCCTTTGCATTCACCCATCTCATGGTAGCCTTAGGAGTGTCATGGACGCTGACCCTGCATACACATGAGGAAGGTACTTCGTTGGATATACTTATATCCATTTATTAACTAATCACGTGCGTGGTTAATAATTTGTGCGTGGAGTATGTGGTCACGTATCGGGTATCGCCCTGGGATCAAGAGTGATTCATATATAGGTGATGAAACACTGGTTTCATTCGGTCATTTTAGGTGACCCTTGTCAGTAGTACTGTTAGTAAGGTAGTAATTCTCTTATTCCACGTGTTTTCAGGACTGAGATTGATGTTAGGTATTTCTTGCATGATTTTCCCTTCTCAGAAGTGACTCTTTATCAATTCGATATAAATATAAGAGGCGTAAGATAATTCTTGGTGCGTGGAAACAAGGAGATAGCCGCACTTCTTTTTGACTAACTTATCTCAAGATGATAATATAAATAAGTAACAACTATTCTATGGCCTTTATGGGCACCAAAAGAATCGCTCACTACCCCCAGTGTTAATCTAACCGAGCAGTGCTCCCTGCAAATCATTAAGATCCTACACACGAATTATGTTATCTCTGACATGAGTTGGCCAATAAGTACTTCTCCGGAAAGAGATGAAAAGATCTGGTTATATATCTAGTCAATATTCCCATATATAATACTCTCAATCACTCTTAATTACATTTTAGAGAAGCAAACTTTTCCCCGACAAATGATCAAACTGCTCAAATAATGTATAAAAAATCCAGCGATGAAATAAGTTTTGATATGATAGAAGATTTAGGTTCCAGCCTATCTATTATCATTAGAGAGTGCATAGGGTGTGTCGACATTAAATAATATTATAGGAATTATTGTCTCATAAACCATGAATTAGTGTCGCTCCAAATCTAATATTACAATATGAATTTGTATTATAATAATAAATTTGTAAATATATGAAATTTTATTATGTAATAGTTTCTTTCATTTGACCTGAACTATTAAATATATATAATATTATATTTTTGTGTGTGTATAAGTGATAATATACCGTAATAAATAAGCTGGGAATAATAAGGCGTAGAGTAGTAATAGTGTGTATAAGTTGAGATAGTGAGGTTTATACATATTTATATTAAACCTCAAGATATTTGTAATAATAATATAAATATACTTATTAAAGTGATTAACTATAGTTTGCTTTATTTGCGTGGTTCCCACTTTTCATATTCTTCTCTCATTTGTTAAAGTTCATGGTTAGTTGTATATATATATATATATATATGGTAATACCAAAATGTATACATAATTCGAGGAGCCGACAGAGACCACCCCTATAGTTAGCTTGAGAAAAAAGGTAGAATAGTCACAACACCATTTTTGCTTTTTCTAGCTAATAATATTATCTTGAATAAATAAAGATACTCATTACTTACCGCCCCGGTCGGTCCCTACCCACAACACACACACACATCATACAAATTACACTAAGCAAGATCAATCGACACACAGCACGGACAGCACGAATCACAACAGATGTTCGCGAGCAGAACGAACCAGCACATACACTCTTCCAAGGCATAGCACCCACAAGCCTAGCTATCCACACTCCCCCTATTCGGGGAACACACAACACGTATATATTTAGAGGGTTTACAGTTGCGCAGAAGTTGGTGTGTACTCCAGGCCTTCTCACAGGTGCTAATATGCTGAGGACTCGGATATTAGATATGATGTGATGTGTTAGTCAATCAGGATAATCCTAACTGCTCCAATTTTTTTATATCATCTAACTTTCATCCTCCTCGTATTTCGTCTCTTTTCCCCCAATTATAAATTGGTTAGCAGAGGACGTAGTTTTACTTGCGCTTCTTTGCTAGGAGTAGTGATTTATGTGTGGTGGTTTTTCTTTATTTCTTAAAAGGTACGGTCTTTTGTTTTAATATGTCAGAAGACGGCATGAATAATCATTCAGCAGACCAGAAGGAGGCTTCTGGGCGCCTATGCGGGAAAGTCTCACCTTTCTAACCCAATGGCCCCGCTACCTCAATTCGTATTGTGATTTAGTGGTGATTTACGAGTGTGCATGATATATGTGTGTGATAGATGGACTGGAGTGTGGCTCGCTCTGAGTCGTGTAATTTGGCCAATGTGTGCCGCTGTGTGTGGTATGTGTGTGTTTGTAGTGTTTGTGTGGTGTGTGTGTGTAGTGTGTGATGACGCTCGCGCATTTTATAGCAATTTTTGGCCGGGGTGGTGTGAATGATAGCCTGCCAAAAATTTATACTCCAGTTGTAGTAGTGATGTTGAGTTAGGTGTGTGTAGGGATTGTGGTGGATGTGCTTGTTGTGCTCGTCCTCGCTCGCTCTCGGTTTTCTTCTCGCGCCCTTTGTGAGTCGTATGTTGGTTCGATTGAAGGAATTGTCGCTGTGCTCCGTTGTAGTGGAATTGGTTGTGTGTGTCCACGTGTGTGTGTTTTGGGTGTGTGTGTGTGTGTGGTATGCTAGGTGTAGGGGTAGGGGTGGTCCATATTCCTATGGGGGATAGTTACTTTTATTAATATATGAGTGATGTCTGACTTGGTGTGGAAATTTTACTTTTATTTAGTAACATTTTACTCGCCAGTGGAGGGATGGACGCACCTGTTCCAATCCCCTATGGTTGATCATTTGCCCTCTCTCCCCACAACTTAGGTTCCCAGAGGAAAAATAAATAAAGAAGAATATGGAAAATATAATTTTTTCGAAGAGGTTGCAAATATATATATAATAATTATATATATATTATAATATATATATATATAGTTATATATATATATACTATATATTAATATTATACTCTATATATTTAATTATAATTAATATATTATATTATATAAATGTATATTATATATATTATATATATATATTATATTATTAATTAATGATATAATATATTTATATATATAGCTATAAAAAGGAACTTTGTATTATATATATTTAATTATTTATATAAATTACATTTATATTATATTATTATATAATTTATATATTATTAATAATATATAATGTAATGACTTATTGTTAGAGGCTTTTTTTCATGTGTTGGACATATCCTTATTTATCTCTAACTATTTATTATGCCCTACTCATTAACTTACGTGTATGATTGTGACTACCTTGTAACTCATTTAATCTCATTATTTATTAATATCCTGATTTCAGTGATTGGTTGAAATATTCCCTTATCTCTTAGACTTATGTTTGTTCCTAATATCCAGTTTAAATTTAATTACATTTATTCTTTCTTCTACGTGAAACTTATTTTCATCAGTTTCATATCCTCGTTTTAGATTTGAACGTGGTAGAAGGTGTGCTCTGTCTTAAAAGTGTTCTTTATTATTAGTGCCTCTCTTTGGAGGTAGCAGTGTATATTGGCCCTAGGGCCCCATGTTTTAGGAGGTGAGATGGGTGATTTCGTTTCCTTGCGTGAAATACCACTCTCCTACATTAAAAATAATTATACAGATAAGATCAATAATGATGACATATTCTTGGAAACTACTATCTTAATTAGACTCCGAAAAAGTGATGTATCCGTCTTAATGTAGGTTACTCTACAAGGTTTTATCTATAAGAAATAGTCATATTCTAGAGGTTTTCTGTTTTTTTACCAATACTTAACTAGTAATTGATTAGTGAGGCGCGTAAAAAATATGCACCATTCGTTATATTAGTGAAAACATCTCAGACGTGGTGTTTTATAAATATGTGAGTGCCGTTTTACTCCGATTTTAGCTATGTAGTTGTAATGACATTCATGGCTGAAGAATGGATTTTTTATTATTTATTTTCAGTCAGCTTTAAGTCACACTATGCATGTATTGAGAAATCTATGGTAGGTTGTGTGAAGTTGGAGCCAGAAATATAATTTGTTTGTTTCAGGAGCCCGAGTGAGTATAATTGGTGCATCCCTAGAAATTCGAGTGAGAGAAACTTGAGCTTTAACCCTTACACTTGGCTTCCCCAAATTCACCCCTACGAATAAAAAACGTGAAGTATATTGGGGATGTGAAGTATATTGGGAAACCATATCCATGGTCATTTGACGGGTGACTCTACCGTAATATAAGATCATTCATGGATTATTTAGTGACCACTCTACTTAACTTATTACAATGTATATGAGTTTTTTCATATTTAATTAATGATGAAGACATCTATTTTTTCCATCTCTCAATGTAAGTAAAATTAAAAAATATATAATAGGTTTCGGCATTAATGGTTATCTTTCTACTTCTAATTATCCTTTACCTCGCATACTCGTCAGATATGTGTTGTTTGAGATATGATTGATTGAAACTAGCCGGGGTCCCAGGTTATTCTTAGGTTGATTTCGGACCTCCGTGCCTCTTATTATTTATATACTCTCCTATATTTATTGTGGTGAGTCCTCTAATATATATTCGATCACACTTTTTGTTTAATTTATTATTTAATTCTGTTAAGTATGATTCATCTGCATTATCTCATTTTTAAGTTCTTAAAAATAAATCTCATAAAAATTTGTTACAAGTTTATACCGAGTCTATCAGAAAGATGGAAATTTTAAATTAAGAGAATGGAGTCCGGTATATATACAGACTCCTAATCCAGATTATTATTTGCTCACCTCAACAGTGTCTATGACGATGCTACAGAAACTGAAATGGTCAGGTTTAAGATACATAACATTATTTTTTCCTATAGCTTTTCAAGTGATGTTGAACTTTATATAGGTTGTGTTCATTGTCCTATATCTCCACCCTGTTATCTTATGGGCAGGCGGAGTGGTTGGGGCGATGACACCCTTAGGAATTTTAGGAAAATTACAGATACGAGAATTACCCTTAATAAAGGTAGATATTAAAGACGGAGCGATGTCACTGGTATTAACTTTGCAAATAAATGTTTAGCCTAGTCTTCTGATCCCAATGGTCTGCCACAACGGCTATGGTTGTAAAAACGTCTGTGCTTATTATTATTTGTATACTAAAAAAAAAAAAGAAATAATATGGCGTAGGTGTATATTATTTAATTAATACCCTCACAATCACTTTTTTCTGATATAGTGAGGGAATATTGATTATTTTCTTACCACTGCAGCAATGTCTAACGTATATAATAAGAGTTAGTGAATGTTCATTATTATGCAATGTAACGTAAACCATAATTCTAACGTATTAGTGAAAAATATACTTATATACATAAGAGTTAAAATATAAGAACTTACTTTTATATTTAAAGGATACAGGCAGCCACATTACCTTATCCTACCTTAACGTTTCAAATCTAAAACGAATATGGTAACGATTTGAATAATATATATGATTTTCGTAATAGTGTATATAATAGTAAAGAAGTGATAAAAACTGGGTAATGATACCTGGAAGCCCCAAGTAAACGCCAATAAAATAGTGCTAAGATATAGGGATATTTACAACCAATCACGGATAAGGCATTACTAGGTTTAAGTAGTGCATGTCCTCTCTTACAATCACAGAGTAGTATCGAGCAGAGTAATTTATAGATAGAGAAAGTAAGATTATAATGTGCCCAGTTTCTCATAAAGACTGAGGAAATTCTATGAACCTCCATGATATAAGTCGTTGAATAAATATCTGGTAGATAATTTAAAAAAAACAGTAATAGAAAAGTAGAATAATTAATGATTAAGTGTACCTTATGAAGATAAAAAGTGTGAGTAAATTTATCTATACTTATCTATATACTTTATGGCTATTATATCCGCATCTCCATAATATATAGATAATACCCATTAGGCATTAGTATAAATAATCTCCACGTCAAGTGTCCCTTCCTCCATAAAGATATGCCTTCCTAGAACTTCTAATCAGTTCAATTTGAGTGTACTATCATGATCGTTCCCTGTTGTTCTGTAATCCATTGGTTGATTTGGTGATTTTGAAGTTACTCGAATTAGTGTTTAAACTTTATTAGAATTAGATTCCTAAGAAGAGTAATGATACTATATAGATGATAGATAATTTAATAGAGAATTAAAAAAATGTATAATAAATGAAGTGTGTTGAAAGTATTAAAAACATGTACATAGGACAGGCCCACATATGTAAAATAAAAGAAATCCAAAATAGAATCTTACATAATAAAAAAAAAAAATATCCTTTTTTATTTTATAATAATTGAAAACCTATAATAATTAATACTATGAACTATACCATCTATTTCATCTAAATCACCCAAAACACGAACACATTTTCAATTTTCAGATTAAGGGAACACCCACTCAAGGTCTCAAGACACACAACATCACATCTACGGAGTCACTAACTAACCCGACATTAAGTCATAGACAACACACGTGACTACCACACACCATACAACTTCTATAGGCTACATTACTACTTATAAAAACATAGACAGATCAATCGCAGCACACGACCGCAACCTACCTCAACATGCCAAATAAAAATACTAAGGTTTATTCACAAATGTTAATCTACACACAATCACACATACTCCAAGTCTATTCATGCAATCTTCTAGCTTCGATTCCCTCAGGTCATTCTGGTCTACAATACTATTACAGCGACATGTCAATTCCAGGTTGACAATGCACACACACACACATCATCATGTAGCGAACTCGAACTTACACACACCACCATCATCCACGATACACGTATACAGAGTTGTTCTCCGCAATCTCATACGCAATTTACAACATTACAATTATCGACTTATGCGCTCCTACGATTCTCACCTCCTCAAGAAATATCATAGTTTCCAAATATACATACGATATATTACTCAGTATTTTTCGTTGGGCCGTTCTCAAAGTTTGATGCTCCAGGATTCGATAACATCGTCGTGGGTATGAGAATTATAATGGGGCGTTTTTGTGTTGACCTGTCAGTGCTCTTTGTATAACCAGCTAGCATTCTATTAGAGCACAGCCTGCAGAATGTGCTAGGTCAAGATGAGTTGGGGTAAAAGTTTTATTTATCCTGAAAGGGACACTGCACGAAATTCCTTAAGTTAGTTTATTGTTGGGTGTGGTGGCGCTAGATGTCGTGTCGTGTAATGGTTGATGTTAAACATGTGTGAATTCTGGACTGTATTGAGCCCGCACTGGAAACCTAGAATTTGAAAGTATTTTATTAATTAGTCTATTATATTTATTTAAAATTATCGAAAGCGTTGACTTATTAAACTACCCTTTAAGTCAAAAGAGGATTTTCAAATCTGGTTGTTGGTTTGATTCACTTGGGGCTTGGAAGGAAGTGGAACACTAGACTGCTGGGATGGATGGATCGTGTTGTCGCTCGATGATATCAGGTTTGGTTCGTGTTTGGGGTTTTAACATTTAATTTTATGGGGTTTGTGGCAGGCATTACAATATTTTAAGACCATAGTGTGTGTGTGTGTGTGAATGTGTGTGTGTCAGATTTGGTGGGTGTAGGATAAGTGGTTTTGTGAACATGCTTGCACTGTGTGTGTGATGTGGTGGGAATGTTTAGGAAATTCAGACAAAGGTTTAGAATATGTCTTTCTCCAATGATTGATATCTCTTATGTGATGTAATTATTCATATAGTGATTTATCTGTTGTGATATATTTCTAATTATATATTATCTAATAGTCGATGTTAGGTGGTGACTCCTCTTGCTTCCTCTACCTCTGCTGATGTTATTCACATTTTGGTTAAAAAAGAAAAATTTATGAGAACACTATCTCATAATGCTGATATTAATTAAAGTATATTTAATATTAATTACTGTATTGTTCAAACTAATAGATATTGATATAATAATATTTAAAGTATATGAAACTAATAAATTAATTAACGTTCCTTAGGAGTTTTAACTTTTTCTAATTTATACATAATAATGGTTAGTTATAATTCGTACTTTACGTCGAGTGTAAATTATACATTAATTCATTAACTCTGGACAACAGTAAGTAGAAGTAATAATGACCTCAAGGGTATATGTCATACAGGTACCCCTGATTTTTACTCTCCTACCTTACTTATAAAGTGATTTCTAATATAACCTATATACTCGCTTAATTTTTTTCCCCCGACCTCGCAGTAGTAAG
>JABUQX010075957.1:0-17500 GCA_015478945.1 Trachelipus rathkii
CAGAGGACGAATTCCTAGGAGGAATAGTGGTTGTGGTTTGGGAGAGGAGAGTGTTTATCCACTTAGTGAAATTGTGCAGTGTTGATAACTATATATGAGAGTGGGTTAATACGCTGTGCGTACTGCAGTGATTAAGCTCGTTAATGAGAGGACCGGCTTGTGAATTTTTAATGTTCAGAGTCTTAAAACACCCCTACGAAAAACTTAAATAACGAAATCCAATAAAACCCTTCCTTGTTTTATATAGTATAAACATTCTACAAGTGATATCACCCTGGCCACCAGTTACATATAAAGTAAATAAATTAGTAACGTGTAAATCCCATAAAGACAAAACTACAAATTAAACGGAAAACCATAGACTTTAATAATACCAGCACCGCAACTATAAATATAGAGAGAAACAAATATACCAACACAAATCATAGACCCTCGCACAACACATAAATTCCCAAGAAAAACTCAGAAGCCCGCACAACAAAACTAACGTATTTAATCTCTCCAAGTAAACTGAATATTTATCTCTCAAAATAAAACCTATTAGTACAATTCTTTTCAGACAAATTTTATAATAGCCACCACAACCAGTGATATTTATACTACCATACATACACAATCACACATACTTATATTTACTCATGACAAAAACATTATAGAAATATAATCGACAAATACAATTGACCAGAAATCAAATTATCTTGCAAGATAATCAAACAGTGGAAGCTTTTATATATATAACAAGCTCCAAATCTGTCTACACTCACACAAATATCTCTCAAAGAGATTGCGACGTCTGAAGATCCAATTCAATAATTTGTAAGCTTCTCACAGATACACTAATCACCTTAATTTTATATGACCAAAAAAGTCTAGATCTTTTGTCCTTCTCTCTAGCAATACATCATGTTCAAACTACCTTAGCTGTCCTACATTCATTTAAAATTGCACATAACATTGTATCAAGCATATATTGCTTTGATTTGCCTAAATTCGGGACCACAATTACTTTGCAAAAAATAGGGTTTATTATTAAAAACGCAGTCAATCTTGTCCTCTGATTCTGCTCTTCTCGCTCATAGTTTTATTTATTAAATTGCCTGTTTTTAAAAATATGAGATGTTTGTCAACATGAAATAAAATAGTCTGTTCGATAATAAAAACGGCTTACATGTAATGCACAACATCTAGCGAGATACTACAGATCTATCTTCTAGAAGGTTAATTATTATATTCTGGAAGGCTAAGGCACGCAGAATAAGATTATCGATTATTTGTCCAATTTCGATGTTTACGTTGTAATACTGTAAAATAAGCTGAATTGATGAAAAATTTAGTGGGTATCTATCTCACATAGAATTGTAAATAAGACTATTATTGAGTAAAGCCGTTTCTTGCCTACCATAGATTATTATTAGTTATGGTATAAATTATATAATCGCATAAGAGGTAATATAAGTCATATAAGTAAATTGAAATAACGGGTACTATCTCCTCAATCTGCAACTTATAAAGAGATAAGAATCTGAATATATTTACCAAAGTTTACAGTACGAGATGTTTAAGTTATACGTTTTAGTTCAATACTAGTTTAGAATATATAACAATATGATAGGGTTAAGATTATTAAATTACCTTTTTTAATAATCAGATATATAATACGAATGCTTAAAACTGCTATACTAAAACATCAAAGTACCTTCGTTAGAATATACTATGGAATACCTATAATTTCAAACTTTTAACAAAGTATTTTAACAAACGATTTTTTAAAGGTTATGCTTTCAATTAGCAGCAAGCTACAACAAAATGATGATAATTAATATTTAATTAGCAACCTATCGCCATGTCATAATATTAAAGTACTAAATCAACTTAACCTTCCTAGGATAACTCATTTGACTACTATTCATCATTTGTTGCCAAATATTATCTAGCGAGCTTTGATTAAAATTAAATTTTATAATTAATATAAATATATATAATATATAATATATAATATATATATTATATATATATTATTATAAATATTATATATATATTATATATATTAATATATATTAATAAATATATATATATATATTTATTAATAATTATATATTATAAATATTAATTCAATATTATAATATAATATATATATATATATTATATTATATATATAATATATACTATATAATATATATATATATGTAATATATATATATATATATATATCATATATTATATATATTATATATTAGTATAAATATCATATATATAATTAATATATATATATTATATAATATAATTATATATATTAAAATATATAAATATATTTTAAATATTTTAATTATTTATTTTATTATTAATTGATTTAATTTAATTGATTTATTTTTACTATCCTATTATTTTATTATATTTTATTTATATTTATTATTATATTATATTATTATATTATTATTTAATTTATATTTATATTAATTATTATATTCTTTTATATTTATATTTAATAATATTTTAAATATTTCCTATATTTAATTTCTATTTATATTTTTGATTATTTTATATTTTTAATTTTTAGTTTTTATATATATTTTATTATATATATCGGTGAGTAATAAAATAAAAAGAGACCCAAAATGATATAATAATATTCCCATAACCGGGTAATTAATAAATAAAAATTACCGTAGTATAGAGTGCATGGTATATAATGTGGTGTGCATCCTCTTTCTCACTCATATCACTGTGCTTTGTACATACTCATATAGAACAAGATACTCCGTGTCTAACTTGTAACTGCTATAATTTCCTTAGTTATTCACTCCTTAACTACTATATATAAAATTTCACACTACTTGAGCCTTCATCCATAATGTGATATAAATATATTTTCAGCTGAGCGCGCTCCCGACATACCACAGCCACGCAACGATGGCGGATAGAGAGAGGAGACGAATGCTCACATCCATCACATAGCTCGTCCACCGGGAGGCCTATATATATAACGCGGACTCAACTCTACCTGCCATCTCTGCGGAATCTATAAGGTTGCTAAGTGGTATTATTTACCGATCAGTTGGAAAAAAAAGGGTAATAACTACAGCAATTTATTGTACAATATATCCCTTCTACCATATGAAGATCGACTGAGACATAATTTTCACACGTAACTTATTTTCTGAATAACCTTAATCATACTATCTCATCACGAGACTGTTACATTACTCTCTAATTAACTCAAAATACTGAGGTCGCTCTATTTAGGTGGAAATTTTCAATAGTACAAACATATCACATTAGAAATGTTGGGTTCCTCTGCTATTAAATATAGATTTATAAGGTTGAAGGTGCCGAATTATCATATTTAGCATTCTCAACGATATGGAACAACTAATTAAAGAACGCACACACATTCCGGATCGTCCCTAACTACAATTTCTTGAATTACACACTTGACCTATTAGTTATCAACCACTAATTTAATCCTTATCTCTATCTATAAAAATTTAAACCCAGCATATATGTATCTATTGGTAAATCATCAGACCTAGCTATTACTGAGGTTCTTAATTTTAAATACTTTTCTCCACAGACTCCATGCGCTGTCCGCGGTAACATTGCATTAAGGGCGGACGGTCCGGCCTGAGCCGCTGTGCTTCATTTATTCGGCACTCGTTGGTTGAGCCGTGGCCGTCGATTGTGGTGGGGTGCCATTGCCTGTCTCGTCGTGTCTAACGTCTTTATAGCTATATCATTTAGTTTATTAGAACCGTCGCCACATAGAACTATTTGATCTCTATATTTGGACGTTATTTACTAAAATAAAGATTCCTTTCATCAAAAAATTTAAATGCCGAAGTCAATTTTTTGTGGAAAAATTTACATTTTACTGTAATGCCCATAGTTACGTTGTGCAATAAATATTTTTTATGTTACTCTTTAGTGTAAATAGTGACAGAATTCTAATCTAATCTGCGCTGTAATAAGGATGTAGAGCTTGTAATCGCGTTATGTATATCAAAAAGGGATTATTCGAGTTATTAAATTTACAATTATCCTTTATGTCATTACGTAGTCATGCCCGAAATCAACGCTTTCTCTTTACGCTTTTCCATGAACTAACATAAGGTATATTTATATTACTGAAATGGTCGATGCATACTGTTCTTACGATTGGACCATTACGATTCAGTGCTAGAGAACAAAGATGTCGCGTGATGGATTGTATGGAAAGTTCTCACAGTTTCATCACCCTAAACTATAGTAACTCATCTCTTAGCTCATATATTTATATCTATGATCTAGAATCCGTTCAGCAGGGATTACTCTTCGTAACGAGCAAAGCGGGACTTTCATTAAACGAAAGTGTCGAATACTCACTTATAACTACTATTCACTTAGGTTTCTTCATACTGAGCAAAATCTTTCTGCCTCTATATAATTTGACAAAATAACTAATTCTACTAACTAAACTTCTGTAAAAATTCATGTCTTTCCGCTTCCCTCTATTTACTCCGCTCTGATTGAATGTTCTGTCATAATGTTAATTTCTCCAACTGAAAGGCCAATCTCTTCGGCATCTTTTTTTCATCTAATTCCTCTAATTCTACCCTGTAAGATTCTGCATTCCTCCTCCTACTCCTTCTTCTACTTACTTCGTTATATGGTAGTACGTAATAAGGTGTCTCTAATATGACCTTTTGCCTAATGATTACATTCGATCGGAAGTGTCAAATGGGCTTCGCCTGAAATCTACGACGTTAGGAAGGCGGGTGGCTCACTAGGATGGCATTCATTCCACCCGTAGTTTTTGAGGTAGAGTGTGCTTCGGATGGTCTAGTTACCCGCCTGCGTTGAACTGATACATCGGATCATTACTCTAAAGTATGCTCACATACTGGGAGCCCAATCATTCTGCGGCAGTGTTGAGAAAAATATCCCAGGACACGCACCACACCTGTATCCAAGCGCCTATTTGCCCGCAATGAAGCCAAATAAGGAAGCCTCTCTAAGATAATTTCTATACTGATCAAACAATAGCGTGACATATGGAGATAATGGATAATCTATACTTAGTAGTCAATGATATATACTAATTCTAAAAGATCTTTGAAACTCTTCTCAACTCTCAATTATCTATATGAGTACTTCTTGAAGCTCATTTACACTATCTATCCGTATATCGCCAAAGTAACGTTACAGCATTCTTCACTTGGGCTCGCAATCGAGGGATTTCATCTATCCTTCGTGGGACGCATTAGCTAATATCATATAGCGTTTATCCGTGGAGGCATATATATGGTTTTCGCGCTCTGTGTGGAGGACTAAGGGGAGACTTTGCAGTTAGGTATGGGTAGCGCTTTTGACATTACTTTTCCTCAAGAGCGAACTTGAGCCGTGTGGTGTTGAGTGTCGGTCAACAGCTCAGTACAGAGCTAGCCTGGTCGGCCGAGAGTAACGTGCGTTACCTCACTTGCGAGATTTAAACTCCTTCGTGCTATGTAATGTGGCTTACATTATTGTTCGTAGGGCGTGTGTGCGTTATTTTCGAGAGATTCGCTCAAGAAATATCTTTGCGGCACTGTGTTGGTTATTAGGGTGCGTATTTCTAATCTCTCCTTGACTTCTGTTTACTGATCATTTGCCTAGGTTGAGGTTCCTGCAGGGTTGTCTGTCTTGTGATCTCCACAGATATATATATGGAGGATAGATATCCTCAGTGTTAGGCTTTCGGTTTGAGGGGAGTGAATGACACCTCCACATCACACTATCGGCCTCTAATATTCTCTCTGAGTATTTTCTCCTCAACTCTGATCACCGTCGTTCAGGACATACTACCTCACTCCCTTTGCTCACAAGATCGAAGCCCATCGGGAGACAGCAAGTAGTAATCACGGTGATCGGAAGCGGCCTTAAATCGAATGGCCATCTGAGAGTACTGGAACTCTAAGAGAGGAGCAGGGCCATTTATAAATAATACTCATAGATATTCAATATATATATAATAAAGGGGAGAGTACATAAAAATTTGGTTTCTTAAGGGAAGCGAAGAAATTGTTGTAACAACGGAATATATTAAGAATAAGGGGTTTTAACGCTTGTAAGATATAGATGAGGAGTATAGATATGGAAATAGATAGACATGAGTTAATACAGCTTAGAATCGAAGCAAAAGGCAATCAATTTACGCAATTAAATTGCCAGTAAAAAATTCGATCGTAGCATGAGGGGGTTAAAAAGGTATGGAGAGGTTGCGGATATATAAGAAGTATATATAAAGATATGTTTAGAGCGTCAGCAAACACTCGGAGTAAATTCATGTGAACTGCGGAAAGAGACAAGAATACTAAGTCTTTAACAAGGCAGCAGGATGTCTAGATTTGGAGAGAGATGTCGAGAAAGAGAGAATAGCCAAGATGTGTACCCTTTTTCGTAAGAGAAACGGCACGACCTTTTTCAAAGAGGATGTTTAAGGAATATTGAACGATGTTATTGAACGACGTGTTTGCAAATGGCCAGTCATTAGGATTCTGAGGTATTTCCTGCAGAATCGGTGTCAGAGCAGACGTTATTGGGGTTGAAAGCGAAGATAAATTGTACACATGATGTTATTCTCTTCTAAGAGAGAGTGCAATCAACATTGTGCTCTCAACTTATAGTCACCCGGGGGGAAGACTCGAGGAGAAGGCTCAGTGGAGATAGGGATGCGCCTATTTTCGTGATTGGACTAATAGGTTTAGTGCTGTGGAGTCTGGCCGTATACTACACAACCAAATCAGTTTCGATCGGATTAGGACAATGTAGAGGCGAAAAGGACTTGAATCAGCACCCTACACCCATGTTTCGGAAGGTGCGGATGTTCCGTAACAGGTCAATTGTTCGGTATTTAGGATGTTTAATAATGCGTGGACCATATGGTAAGCCTTGGTCATTAGAAATGAGTCTAGAAATTTGACTGGTGGTAAAGGAATCGATTAGCAAACCGTGTTATAAGGTTAGGTTTCGCTGGAAGTGGATGGCAACTTCTTTCGAATTCCTTTTGTCTTAAAAAACACGAGCTGAATTGTGCTCTTGGTTGCGAGAAAAATAGAAGCTATGGAGTCTACCGTCAATTGTGAATATTTCCAATAGCTAGTTGAAGTTTGCGTGAGTTCGAGAAATAGGCAACACTTGCTGCACGTGAGGCTATCTGAAGTGTAAGTTCATTAACATAATACAGAAAAATTGAACAGTCGCTATGATAGAATAGTAACGAATCATTAAATCCAAAAATTGCACTCTCATAAGTGTATAGCTGCTTAGACACACTAACTCTTGCGGAACACCCTTCATTCTAGATAAAGTGCGTGACAGATAGAAGCAGCACCGAACGCTGGATGATCTGTTTGAAAGAAGGCATTTGATGAAAAGAGGTTGTCCTCCGCGAAACCGAGCGAATGGAGTTTAAGGAGAATCCTGTTCTCCCACGTTATGTCGTAAAGTGCTTTATTCAAGTCATATAAACACAAAGACACCATCTAACCAGTTGAGATGCGTTTCTAGGATTTTACGCGTTTACTTTAACCAAGGGGTCGCATTACAAAAAGATTTTTTGTGGAAACAAACTGTGGAGATTGGGAAGCTGTGCGGCTCTCAGAAACAGGGAGAAACGGCCAGAAACCATTTTTAGTTTCAATTATAATTTCAGGACTGACAGGGTCAGCAAAAATTCGTCTTTGGATTGTATACACCTTCGGATCTATGTCCAAGTTTTGGGATAAGAATTACAAAAGCAGGTAGTGCAAATAGATGGAAAAGAAGATTGGATCCAGATTCTTAAAATGAAATTTTATTCTTTAAAAACTCAACTTCTATCAATTTCTCCCTCTCTAAGACACTTCTAACTTTCCTATCTCATTCGACGGTTCTTCTCGTCTCTCCTGTCGACAATATTAACATCCTTGGCTTACATAACAAAAAATGTCTTGGAAACCTCACATGTCATCACAACGGTTGCTAAGGCGGCCTCAAAGAAGCTGGGGAGTTCTGTTTAGACTGCGAACCTTTTTTCCTCTTCACAGTTACTCCAGTATACAAGGGCCTCATCCGACCTTGTATGAGTACTGCTCTCTATCTGGGGGACTCAGGTTTCACTACCGGCTTTTTGGTAGGGTCGAGTCCAAAGGCAAAAAAGACTTATCAACTGTCGCTGTTCTTCAGTTCACTTGACCTCTAATCTTGCGAGCGCGATGTTTGGTGCTTTATCTCTTTTCTATAGGGTACCGCAGCGGCAAGTGCTCGAGGGACATTCCACTCGCGTGCCACCTACTTTTACGCCCTCGTAGCACAAGGGTGCTGTGTTCCGGCACATGAGTTTTTTGTGTTGATTCAGAACTCCAGACTAGTTCGCTGCGGTGGTACTACTATACTTCTCTGTCAAATATGATCTGTGGAATTTTTCTTTCATCTTCTGCGTTTTCTACCAATTGAAAATCCTTCTTACTTCAAAACCCGCGTCCTGTGCTCCAATCCTGCTAATTTGTGTTAGTTTGGTGAATTTTTGTTGATTTAACACCCCCTGTCCTGAATGGGGCCTTTGCCCCGGTGAGCGGTGGTGATACCGTCACAAAAAAAAAAAAAAAAAAATTTGCGATTTTTCCCAAGCTTGCAAAATCTATAAAATTCCTTGACATTCTCCTTTTTGCTATCAGAAAAAATTTTTTTAAAAAAAAAATTAAAAAAAATATATATATATTATATATATAATAGATATATATATATATATATATATATATATATATATATATAATATATATATATATATATATATAATATATATATATATATTATATATTATATATAAATATATATATAGGTATATATATATATATATATATATACAGTATATATATTATAATATTATATAAATATATATATTATATAACATTTTTTAAGTTTTAACCATAAAAAATATATTTTCTTTAGCATAAAAGGACAGTCTCAATGTCAAATTTTTAAGATTTGCCAATCAACGAAAAAAATCGAATGTGTCATATATATATATATATATATAGTGGTATGTAAGAAAATATATATATATATAATTATATATATATATATATATATATATATATATATATATATATAATATATATAATTATATATACTATATATATATAGTATATTATATATATATACCATCTCCCAGGTAGGGTTTTCGTACCTGTCAGTTGGACCAGCATCTTCTTCCTTCTGGCCCCGAAACTCTTGATCCTAGTCAGCATTGGTATGGCCGAAGGGTGTATGACGCATCATGGTCTCCTGGACCGAGACGTCTTTAGAACTCGCCATAATTTGCCCAGTTTGAACTAAAATTTTCATGCCACACTGTAAAAAAAGCACGGTGGTTGGCGAAAAAAATGAATCTTGCCTTTCGCTTGTTGAGCAACGGTCCTGGCAAATGAAAATGTGTTGCGGTTCTTATGTTTTGAAAGGCCTAGTGTGTAGTTCGGAAAAACTCGTGAGTGGGCTAGCAAAGCTTATGAGACTAGCGCATTCACGCTACAGTAGCAGGGTGCTGAGATCATGTCAAGTTAATATAGCCGTCCCATAACGGACAAGGCTGTGTGGTGGAAGGGAGTTGTTGGATAGCGACGAGATATGTTTTCTGTGCAACTTTGCCAACTCCATTAACCTAAAGGAAGGGGAGTTTGAGTTAACACGTCAACTTATGTAAGTTCGTAAAATAATTGCTTAACTTCGTTTTTGATTAAATTGCGCGAAGATCTCGCGTTGCGCGGGGTGAGCTTCTAAAATAATAAGATCAGTTTTTTGGGATGGTACGGGTCCTTTTGTATTGCCTGTAGGTTTCTTTTTTCTCGATTGGCTTGTGTGCACTCTTGGACCACAAGTTGGTTGCCAACGCCTGCTGAGGAAGAATTGCGATCGCAAGTTCCAACTTGCGTCGTTAGGTGACGAACTTGCCTGAAGAAGCACGAAAGGCCTCATCAACAGTAGGAAACCGGTTATTGAAGGAAGAAAGAGGGATAGCTGTAGCCTGATAAAAAGGAGCCCACTCCGATCGATATCATAACTCCAGCTGGAGCTAGGTTTTTGTATTGGGTTTGGTGCAAGCTGATTTAAAGCTATTGGGTAATGATCACAATCGAATAATAAATAATCGAAGCGGGACCAGGTAAGCGATCCATAATGGAACGGGAGCAAAAGGAAAATACAGGAAAAGGTGTGTGTATCTAAACGTTCATATGTAGGGAGTTCTGTGTTAAGGCATCCCAGAAAAAAAGAGGGTTAGAACATCTATTAGGATCTTGGACTTGGACAAAGTGACAGAGAATTCGCCACCATAAAAGCAGTTTGGCGGAAGGTTGAGGAGTCTCCTATACGTTATACAAGCCGGAGTAGGGAAGGTGTTTCAAAAAGATCACTAAGTCGACCTAGTAAATTCACTATCGGAGTCAAGCTAGCGGATATGGAGAAGATGAGGTGTCATACCGAGTCAGGATTGGAACTCATGCAATTTGTGCTTACTAATGTCAATGAAGTCTTATTGGTTTGAAGAGGGACTGGAGAATAGGGGACAGATTTGTGAATCGAGCATCCTGCACTTCCCATATTAATTGACCACATTCTCTTATCTATATGAGATTAACGACCATCTTATATTCAGGAGAGGTTGAAAGAAGTCACCGAATGACATTTTCGAGTTCTTGTGAATACATATTACTTTATGGTGTAACACATGTTTATTAGTTGAACAAGTTCTTCGAAATTAGACGTGGTAGCCACAGAGAGTTCATTGAATGGAAAGTGGCAATGGCGCTGATTTTATATATACTCAATATATGATGATGGTATTTAAAAGAAAAATAGTCTATAATGTGGAGCTAGGATTAAAGTAGTTGGGAGGTGGGTATCGGCATACAAGAAGTGGATGAGAATAGGTTGAGAGTGATTCAGCGAGGAGGGGCAACAATTCCTAGTAGGTAAAGAGTAGTCATGACAAAAAAGAAGATTATTTTTTATGAATTTTCTGGGAAAGATGTCTTTCATAGAAAGGTCTTCACCAAATGATATGGCGAGACTCAAGTTCATGTAACTAAGTCCAAACTTTGTTCATGTGGGTTTGGTTTGGTCAATGAAGAGCACCATAAGCTCATATTTTATGAGAGCGGTTATCATTATTCTGCATTAGATCAAGCACAGATATTCAGAAATATGATGTGTAGGGAAATATTATGAAGTTGTTATTCCATATGTAAAATGGGGGAAGGAATGGGTCATCGAGTAAGGGTATTATGTTCTTTTATGTTGAAGTGTGAGATGTAGGTTGGGAGGTTGTTGAGCGATATATTTGGTTTTCCACAATTATATACAAATGTGATGGATTGAGGGCATAGGATCTGATATCAGGAGATTTTTGTGACACTCAGTAATTCATCATTGCGAGTAGTATTTGGGAGATTGCGATTATCTCAGTGTTGATTGAGAAATTTGCAAGACCTGTGTGGTTCCTCATTTGCTCAATAGACCCAAAACGTTTAGACTGTTTGCCAAGTTATACGCTTTGGAACATCTTTTCCATTTCCTTTTTTGGAAATATGTGCAGGAGCATTAGAAAGCAGAATGGTCGGGTCTTTCACTATACTTCAAGCTCACATTTGGTGAGCCTGTTTATCACTATTTCATCTGTTTATTTGGGATAGAGAAATCTCTATTAATTGAGTGCTGATATACATTAGAATAATCCGGGAAGAAGAGTCATAGGAAAAATATTCCGAAGAGCAAAAAACCTGCAGACTATTTAGGGGAGTCTGTATTGAGGGTTGTTTCAATAGTGTAGATTGTTTGAGTTACATATCTGTTGAAAACTTAGCCATTGAGATTTTGTCCTTCTGGAGTAGATTTATGGCGATGTCTCTTCTGAGTTGCAGGCATTTTTTTACGTCTGGAGTTACTGTGTTTTTGTTTAAAAATTTGGATGCTCTGTATTTTAACGAATATTCTTTAGCTTGGCGATTATTCTTTTCTGTGTGTTTAGAAATATCTTTTTCAAGGATTTGAGTAAGTAAGTGAGGAATTGATGGTTCGGACAAAAGTGCCGGTTCACGTGTCATATCTTGGTGAAACATATCTGTGTACCGTTACGGGACAGTGTGTTTTTATGCAGAAAGTTTTCCAAATTTCTACTGGATGAACTTGCTTAGTTCCTTGCTGATTTGTTTGAGAGACAGTCCTCGGGATAAATGCTTGTTTGATTATCTTTTGGACGGGACGATCTAGAATAAAAGTGGTGCTTTTGTACTATTTGAGGAGTTGGTAGGTTGGCTAGGGCAATACAAGGCAAAGAAGAGGTTGCAGGGTAATGGTTGATGCTTTCACTCTCAGAGATTCTAGGAGAATGATCTTTCTGGTGAGGTATTGGATTGTGGTATGGTGCGGAAATTCAACGACGCGGAGGCGTGGTGGACAGCTGTAATCTTAATGCATTGCAATATGCGTCTTTGATTTGTTTTGGTATTTTTTTCCTTAGCATGGCGTATAGCATTCTCCTGCTTAATTTTGTATGGTACACAATAAACTTCTAACCTCCTGTTTATAAACCAGGTTAAGACTCGAACCTTGTGCAATTTGAAATAAGAAGTAAGCACTGTGGGGTCCTCCAAACAGTTTTCTATTACAGTTAGTGGTTTTTTAGCTCAAGGAGTAGTCAAAATTATTCTCCTCAGATTTGGAATTTAGTGTCTTCCGGTCCTACAGTAATTTTGGGGACTAGGATCATAACCGTTAACATTATGTAAGAAAACGTCTGGGTGCGAGGGATAACGTGCGAACACTTGACTATGTGAACACCTATTGTATCACATATGTACGGTGGATGAGGGTATTAAAGGTCAGCGCAAAACTGTAGGATTTTGGTTTGTGGCCCACCGCAAGCTCTCCCTATACGTAGGGCGATTATATCATAAATAATGATATTGTAAACAAGATAATCTTTTCTACTAGATGATTTCTCCAAATCATTATGACAGACAAGCCAGTACGTATTTCACTGGTTTCAGTTTGACACAGAAGAAAAATATAGGCCTTTAGATTTGTTATTCTATATTCAATCAGGAGAAAGAAATAAAAAGGAGATCGTTAAGGATCGACAGAATTGGAACTCTTGATTATCGTTGCAGCTTGCTACGAGAATGGACCCAGCTTGCCATTAATGAAACTGGAGGGCCTTCAACTCCTAAAGACCTATTAAGTGCAATCGTGAAAAACTCTTCTGTGCTCATAAGAACTTTGGGGTAGCTGGCAATCCGCAGTAATGCTGATATATCCGGGAATGATGTGTCTGCTGCATTCCTGGAGGTGGTGCAGCCAATATGCGAGTAAAAACTGAAAAGAACCGACCATGACTTAGAGGTGAACCTTTTGTGGAATTTGCTCCCAGACCCGGTTGGGACTCCTGGGATCGTTCGGTGGTTTTGCACCGCTAGTCGACGAATCGGATCTTAATAATATTTTGCAAAAGAGACCCTCATTGAATGAGTGTTAGGTAGAAGTGAAGTTTAAAGTAAGGTCACTGGTCTAGATAGTAGTTAGGGACCTTCTTGCGGTAGGGTCAGGCCATTCTGGGAAACAACGAGGTAACTAGAATGGGTAATTGGTTGTTGATGTTGTTTGGCTTACCTTGGTTTAAACACGGACATTTTTATCCTTTTAAAGTAACTTTTCCTAAAACCATTATAACCACAAACGTCGTCTCCATGAATAAGCAGTGTAACAATAAAGAAAATGAGACATAAACGTAAATAACAGGATGGGCTGGAAAGGCGTTAATTTCATAAGGAAGGGTAATCCTTCTCTCCACAACAGGTCAGTCCAGAGACCCACACAACTACCCGAAACTCTACACCATAATGGTAGGTCTGTGGATCGTGGCCTTTGGAGTGAATCTGTCCTCACCGGAACCTACGTCGGCTACCAACTATCCCGCGTTTACACACCTCGGCATTTATATCTTTATAACTCTCAACGTAAAGCCGAGATTATCACCAAGTGTAGAACAGCCTCCTATAGTAGTTTGCACAGGTTCGGGTTCCCTACAATTGGCTACCCAGTCAGAGGTGAGCTAAAACTGTACTCTTATACACGGGGGGGAATTGTGGGGTGAACTGAAAATCGTGCGGGAAGAGGCAGCAGATAGGCCGTGGGGTTGTGATGGGAAAAAAGGGAGGGCAACATTATATAAATAATTAAAGGGACTAATGGGTGGGAATTTAAAAAAAAGGAAATATATATATATATATATATATATATATATAATACTATATATATATATATATATATATTATATATATATATATATATATATATATATATATATATATATATTATATATATATATATATTATAATATATATTTATATTATATCTATAAATCTATATATCTATATATATATATATATATATATATATACCTATAATATATATATATATATTATATATATATATATATATATATATATATATATATTAAAAATATATATAATATTATATATATAATATAATATATATATATATATATTTCTTTCTTTCTTTCTTCATCTTCCTTCCTATTTCCCAAGAATGGGAGTAAGGTGCGTAACGAGCATCTGAGAAAGAATAGCAGTAGAAGAACATGACACAATCGAAAAGAAAGCCGCCAGCTTACCGCCGCGCCTCAGTCGCGCATTAATTAGTGAGAACTCATCCCAGTCAGAAAATCCACCCTAAAGCTTCATGGGACAGCGAAGGACCCTCATATCGATAAGAATCGTCAAATGCGTAAAGTTCATCCCCTTGGCCCAGGTGAGGCCACCAACCGCATTACCCCTACAATCCCCGCCATTTCCATGTCCTTTTTATACACTTTGCTTCTCGCTCTACCAAACTCACATTTTCTCTTCAAACATTCGTTACTTGCTGCAATCCACTTTTTTTCTCGGTCTCCCTGCGGTTTGGTTCCCAACACACTCGCCACTATACATCCGCTTAACCAACCGACTATCATTGATCCTTTCCATATGACCAAACCATCTCACATACTTTCATTTAATTCTCTCATTTACACGCCTTTCTTCACACGCACATAAACTCTCTAATAAGTTCATATCTCATTTTAATCAAATTCTTCTCACACCTAAGGCACCCCTAAGATGTCCATCTGAACAATCATTGAACTTTAGATGCTATACTTCTTATTCCCAGACCATAGTCTCACTACTATTCAATAACACACAGGTAAAAACATACCCTCATGTAAGACCTAGCACACTCAAGACTTAGTGCCTTTACATTCACCAACGATTTAATTGCAACCAGCCCCTTCGCTGCATACACAACTTTCCTACTACCTCTGCATCGTCCGTTCCCATTTCCATCCAACATATACCTAAATATTTAAACTCAGACACCTTTTTCCAGCTGCTCACATCTAACATAACTTCACACTGAGGAGTGTCCTCACTCCAACCCATAACCTTACTCCTTCATCGCACGTTTACTTTCCAAGCTCCCTGCTTTTACACACCCTGCCAAATCTCTCTCCAATCCTCTCAAACTTTCTTCCAGATCCTCCACAAGAACCAAAATCAATCCGCAATAATAGGTAGGGGACCCTCCACTCATCTCTATTCTCCCACCATTCTAACACCATTTCCTGCCATCCCCCACCTTGAATTCTTTCATAACCCCATCCAATATACAGATTGGATTGGCAAGGAGACATACCACAACCCTGTTTCACTCCGCTATTAATCCTAAACAATCATCCGTTGACACCATTTTTATTCTTACACACGCTTCACATGCGTCAAACTACTTTTGATTCTAATTCAGAAGCCTACCACGCAACACGCATATATCCACTAACACCACAATAAACCTTCCTATAACTCTATCATACGCCTGTTGCAAATCCATAAAACCTAATACAATTTATTCTTCTTCTCGCCTCATTTCTCAATCATTTGTTTCAATGTAAAGATTTGATCCACAATCCTTACCAATCTCCCTAAACGCCAACGCTGTTCTTTCAAATCAGTCCCTTCAGTCACTCGACGCACTCTTTCGACAAAAACCAGCAAATACCTTCCCTACAATACTCAATAAAATTGATTCCCCTATAATTTCTACCGTTCCCCTTTTCTCCCTTACCCTTATATAATGGTACTATTACTGCTCCCTCCAATCCCTTGGAAGCTATACCCCTCTATAAAACACTTTTTTACACACTTTTAAATCACTCAATCAACCTCTCGCCTCCGTTCTTGATACATTTCACCAGTAATTTTATCTATACCTGGCAGATTTACCATTCTTTCAATCTTTTTCACTTCTACCCATTACCTCTCGCTTACTAAATAACGCTCATGCGCCCAAAATACCTACTCTTCCTTGCAGACCATCAAACCCACACACTTCACTATCACCTCTGTAAAGCTAAACTGTTAAATATATATATAATATATATATATATTATATAATATATATATAATATAATATATATATATGATATCATATATATATATATATAATATATATATATTATATATATAATATATATATAATATATATATATATATATATAATATATATATATATATATATATATATATATATATAGTATATATATATATCAGGCTTGGGTTCAAATACATTTTGTCAAGTAAAGTACAAGTACAAGTACAAGTACAAATACTCTAGAATTGTTTAAGTACTAGTACAAGTACAATTGCTCTAGAATTGTTCAAGTAAGAGTACAAGTACAAGTACATAGTATCAAGTACAAGTACAAGTACAAGTACTTTATGAACTTGCATATATATATATATATATATATATATATATAAATATATATATATATATATATATATATATAATATATAATAATTATATATATAATATATATAATATATATATAGTATATATATCATATATATAATATATATATATATATATAATATAAATATCATCATCATCATCATCATCATCAATCATCATCATCATCATCATGCATCATCATCATCATGCATCATCATCATCATCATATCACATCATCATCATCATCTCAATCATCATGCATCATCATCATCATCATCATGAATCATCATCCATCATCATCATCATCATCATCATCATCATCAATCATCATCATCATCATCAATGCATCATCATCATCATCATCATCATATCATCATCATCATCACATCATCATCATCATCATCATGCATATTATCATCATCATCACCACCCATCTTTTCTCGCCCACGACTGTGGGTAAGTGCGTAACATGCACCGGAAACAGAAAAGTAGAAAGAATATGAATTCAAGTCGAAAAGAACAGCTCAACCTTACCACGACCCATTAAACCTTTTTGTGAGAACTCGTCGCGGTCAGAAAACCACCCTAGAGATTCACGGGACCGCGACGGACCCTCCACTATGGCATTCTCGTCAATGTGGGTTCAATCCTTGGGCCGCAGGTGAGGCTA
>JABUQX010075957.1:25000-29284 GCA_015478945.1 Trachelipus rathkii
ATATGCACGGAAGGAAATCTTCATAATACCTGACTGCGCCATAATATCCATCCATTATCGAGCATAAATCACCTAGAAGTAGCTCCAATAATTTGTAATCTCAAATCATAACTAAACAGTTATTCATAACAAGCCTTTAGCTTGCTCCTAACGGAGCAAGGCTTGTCTATTGAGCGAGGGCTAACGCCCTCGCATTGGAGGTGGGCTTATATATATTATATATATATATAATATATATCTATTAATATATATTATATATATAATATATCATAATATATATATAATAATATGATATATATTATATATTATATATATTCAACACTCATTGTGGACAAATAATAAATATTTACGTCGAAATAAACTAAAATATTAAATAAAATGAATTTAAAAATAGATCAATTTGAAGCTCAAAAAAGGAAAAAAGTAAGTTCATTTTATAGCAAATTAAAATCCATTCAACAAAAGGAAACGAATTGGGAACGTTTTTTGGCATGTTTAATAATAATACTATATATGATAATTTAAAAGAATTATTTCTAAAATTTTATTGCTTCGCACACTATTTTAGTGAAAATCATATTATTTTATTAAAAATTAATTGAGAGACATGGATTGAAAATTTTGTTGCTCCTCTTAAGTTTTCAAATATTAATTTTGACTGAAATTATAAATTTTGATTTTAATTTCGAAATGTTCCATTCAATAAATATTTTAAATATATTAAGTTCTATAAATTTCTCCGCTACTTCTAGACAATAATTCGGCTTCAATTCATGCGTCAATATAAAATATGCTTTCCTTAGAGAAAAAAACTATTTGAGGCTTTCTTTAGTAGCTCTTCTGAAGTTTTCAGTCCTCTTCAATCTGTTTCCAATCCCTTCTCTTGCTCTTCTACTTTCTTCCTTCCCAGCTGTTTTCTATGCATCCGACTCCGACGATAGTCAGATCATATATATATATATATATATATATATATATATATATATATATATATATATATATATATAAAATATATATATATAAATATAATATATATATATATATATACTAATATATATATATTACTATATATATATATATATATATATATTATATACAAATTATATATATATATATATATATATATATATATATATATATATATATATATAATATTATATATATATATATATATATATATATATATATATATACAATAATTCAGGGATTAATAGAATCAAATTATTCATAGAATAAAGCTTCCTCGCAACTCACGTTTTCATGTCATGGTTGTGGAATAAGAACAGGTGTAAAACAGGGAAGTTTACTTTCCCCAATTTTGTTCATAAGGTTTATGGACAATTGTGGCGATGTGGTACAGAAAAGGGTGGATGTAGAAATATTTGGGTACGCGGATGATATAGCGTTGATATCGGAGTCAAGGGAGGCTCTGCAGAGGTTTATAGTGGTATGGGGCGAGGTGCTGATGGAGAAAGGGATGAAAATCAATAATTGGAAGACGGAGGTTATGATGATGAGTAGGGAGCAGGAGGTGTTGAATATAAAATTGAAGGTGGAAGTACTGAAACAGACGGAACAATTTGAATATTTAGGAGTGTAAAGTGAAGAAAGAAATAATATGTTCCAAGAGTTGAATCATAGAATTGGAAAGTTTAATGGGACATATGCGTCGTTGTTCCCTTTGAGCAGGGATCGTAATATCCCGAGGAAACTCAAGACAATAATATATAACATTATGAGGCCCATTATACCAGATGGACACGAGGCTTGGACACTTAATGCAAAAGCTAAAAGTAAAGTACAGGCATGCGAAATGAAGTATTAAGATTGGTATTGGGGTTGACACATTGGATAGGAGAAAGAATGATGGCGTGAGGGCGGTGTTAGGAGTGGAGAGTATATTGGAACTGGTGGAGGGCAGTTCAGATGGTTCGGACATGTGAGGAGGATGGAAGCAAATAGGTGTGCGAAAAGGTATTGCGAGTGGAAGCCTGACAGAAGGAGAGGGGTGGGGAGGTCGAGGGTGAGGTGAAGGGATAGTGTTGAGAGGGCGGCGAAGAGGAAGGGGATGACCATGGAGGAGGTGGAGGGGAATAGAATTTACGATGATCGATGGCGATATATATATATATATATATATATATATATATATTTATATTATTATATATATATATATATATATATATATTATATATATATATTATATATATATATATATATATTATATATATATATATATATATATATAATATATATATATATAATATATATAATATGGGTCATGTTAATTTTTTTCTTACGTTCTTTGGTGAAGTTTGTTAATAATGAAAAGGTAAAATTTACCCCTATGAAAGAGAAGATAAGTTATTCAATATTTACAGTATTGGTGAAGCTCGATAAATTTTTAATTCTTACTCTTGATTTTTATTTATATTTTAAGTTTTTTTAACAATTTTATTTTATTATTAACTGTATTGGTGCTAAAAAAAAACTTTTCTTCCAATATTTTAATTATTTAAATTATTGTTTGTATGGTATTTAATTACATTACATTAAAACAAAGAGGAAATAAATATTTGTCAACCAGTGTGTGTTAAATTCAATAACTACTTGCGAGAGGTAACATAAATCATAATTTTTAATTTGAAATTTGATTACCTTAGGTTAGGTTTAGCGAATATGTAAGCTGTTATGATTAGTCAGGTTAGGTTTGGTTAGGTTTAAAGTTAGGTTAGGTTTGGTTAGGTTAGCGTTTAAGTTAGGTTTAGGTAGGTTAGGTAGATTAGTTAGGTTTTGTTAGGTAGGTTTATTTAGGGTTAGGTTAGGGTAGGTTAGGGTAAGGTTAGGTAGGTTAGGTTAGTTAGGTTAGTTAGGTTAGGTTTAGGTTAGGTTAGGTTAGGTTAAATTGGGGGTTTAGGTAAGGTTACATAGGTTAGATTGTGATGGGGTAGATTAGCTTATATTGCATTATATTAAAGACAGGTCAATTTTCCGTAAAATGTGTCTGTAATTTAATTTCACAGGTTTTGTGATCTTTAATTAAGTCTGCATAGTTTCAAAAAACATGACGGTGGAAAGTAGTGGGGTGTTTTTAAATATAAAACTAAAAACAAAAAGGAATGAACATAAAGATGATTGATTAATATATTTGCGAGTATGCGTGAAGTAAAAGAAATGAAGGAAAAAATCTATTTGAAATAATATAAAGGATATTGCAGAATTTTAAACATGATATATAGACGTATATATATATATATATATATTATATATATATATATATATATATAATAATATATATAGTATACTATATATATATATATATAATATATATATATAAGTATAATATATATATATATATTATATATATATATATAAATATATATATTATATTTATATATATATATTTATATATATAATATTATATATATATATATATATATATATATATATAGTATATATATATATTAATATATATATATATATATATATATAATTATATATATATATATATATATTATAAAAGAATGTAATGTTGAACATATAAAACTTCAACTTCATTAAATATATACCAATTTAGTGATAAGTATTATGTTTTTTTACCTACCAACTAAAAAAATTTAGAAACTACTGTAAAATTTAACGCTAAAAATGATTAGGAGTTAGAGAAAAACGTAGGATTTAATTAACATGGGCCATAATATATATTACTATATATATATAAATATATATATATATATATCTATAATATAAATATATATATATATATATATATATAATATATATATAATATATATATATATTATATATATATATTATATATAGCTATAATAATATATTATATATTTATTATATATATATTCTATATATATATATATTTATTTCCTATATGATGTTTAGAGATAGCATATGTATATATTATCCTTTCTTTATTTCTTAATCTGCTTTATTTTCCAAGAATGGGGAGTAAGGTGCGTGACGAGCATTGGAAAAAGAAAAGCAGTAGAAGAGCATGACATAAGTCGAAAAGAAAGCCCAGGCCTTAACCTGCCACTCAGTAACGCATTATAGGAGAACTCATCCAGCTCAGAAAATACCAACCCCTAAAAGTTTTCATGGGACAGCAATGGACCCTCACTATGGAGATCGTCAGTGTAAGGGTTCATCCGTTGGCCCAGGTGGGCCACACCATACCCCCTCACAATGCCCCGCCATTCACTCCTGTTATACACCTTTCGTTCTCCGCCTCTATGCCAAACTCACATTTTTCTCCTTCAAGCATTCCGA
>JABUQX010075958.1:0-25000 GCA_015478945.1 Trachelipus rathkii
GTAGATACATTATTCCCCAGTTTATAATAAAAATAATTTATTTATAATAACAAAGAATATATATATAGTGAATCATTTTTATGACTAAAACGTAAACTGTTTTTTATAGACTCATTAATCAATGATAATACAAATGAAAGATTTATATTGATTGTTGAAAATCTATAGTAATTATAACCTAGACAATTAAGCTATATATATATATAATTTATCAAAGCAACTTATAAACAAGTTACCTAGTAAATGACTTAATTTAGATTGAGTCAGAAGATTTAAACATTCATCACTCTAAAATCTTTTGATTGAAATTTAATGAAAATCCTGTATGAATATATATTGGAAAGTAGGCTGGTATAGATAAACATTCACACTTACTGGAGCAGTAGCACTGCCGTAATTGATTTCATGCTTTCCAATATATATAATTTTCACCAACCGACTCTGTTTATTATATATGAGATATCAACATTCTCATATCACTTAACACAATACAAGAATTCGTTAGAGAAATCTAAGAGAAGTATGAGCAATCTGGAGGACACCTAAATTATAACTCACTTAATAAGCCTTACTCGTGATTGGCATACCATGAATATCAACAATGCCTGTATATACACAGTAAGCTAATCTATCAGATATATTAAATTAATAAATATTATAAAAAAATAATGTAAATACATAAAATAATCTATAATAATTAAATAATAAATTATATATTCAATAATGATTACAAAATTATCTATAGTTATTAGTTAGTAATTTAAAAGCATATAATAAATATATATAAATAATCGGAATATTGAAGTAAGTCTCCCCTTAATTAATTAAATTAAAATTGAGGCGACTATAGACTGATCACACAGGGATATAATACAAACTAACCTCATAAATTGAGGATGGAATGAGATCGCGAGAGATAAGAGTTCATTACTATTTTTTGCATAGGTGCGATCCATAATATATTTCAATGATAGGCCTTATATTATAAATCACTCAATAAAAGGTTTCCCCACCCTTTTTAACATACTAGTGTTTTATATGAGTCAGTATGTATATATGAGAGCTACGTATCTCATAATAACATACCACAATTTTTAGATCTAATTATTTTATTATTATTTCATAAACTTTTTCCTAGTGAGTGATTCCTTAATCTTCCTATTCGCATATTATTGACATTAACTAATATCCTTTCTTTATTCTCTTTCTGAATTCATTGTTAGCTCTCGCTAACATTGAAAAATATAAAAAATAATACAAAGAATAAAACAATAACTTGCTCACTAATAGTTTATACTACTACTTCTTCCGTATCTACACTTTTATTTTCGTAATACAAGTACTAGGGAAGTTATAAGGTTGCTGCTAATGTACCCTCAGTAATATAAGTAAAAGTTAAGTATGAATAAGATAATATTGCACACAAAGGACGTAAAAGATAATAGCCTCAGCCTACCGCATTAACCTATCTAATTAATAAATACATATTTTATGATTAGAGTAATAACTTCGTCGCATCAAGAAAAAGTCACACCCTATAAAGAGCTTCACGGACTCATATAATATATAATAGTAGAACGTGTACTACTACTTCGAGCTAAATTGAATTTCATGATGGTTCTAATTCCTTTATTGACTTGATTAAAAATTATGACCTCTCACCACCATTAACGATAAAAACTGACTCCTCTTCTCTCTCACTTATTATGTACATATCCTTTCTTACTTGCCTTGCCAAACTCGTTTCCTCTTCCCTCCAAGACATTCCTTTACTGACTCAATCCGCACTTTTCTTCGTCTCATACCAGCCGGTATTACTATTTACCAACACACTCACCTACTATAATACATTCACTCAGTATCACCTAATCACTGACTGTCATTTCCTACTATATCACTTTCCACTAATAACCTATAAATTGTCCCTAACTAGTTTACATTCATTTACTCTAAATATATCGTTTACTAATACCCTTTCTTCACACACATCAATACATCTTTAACTAATATACGTTCTATATCCTCATTTTTAATCAATATAATTGTTTTCAAACCTAACACGCTCCAAAAATTGTCCACATAATGATATATTGAACAGATAACCCGGCAACAAATATCTATTAGATATTAAAAAAAATATATGCTAATTCCAAGAAACTAGCATTAGTTAGCTGGTCTAATTTTTTTTAGTGTATATTTACCATAAATTTTTCTTACTCGGGTGAAAATATTAGTTTGTAACCATTTTATTTTTTGACATTCATTGCAGAGTTCATAAGTATGTTTTTAGAACTCTTTTTTTTTATGGGGCAATAAATTGACAGTACTGAACGTTTTAAATATTTTAATAAATTTAAAAAGATTTATGATTTTTGAATTGTCGCATAATTAACAATTTTTTTTTAAATATTTATTTGACTCAATTCACAATGATATTTGTTATTGGTTATTTTTCTTATTAGTATTTTGAATCTCTAACACTATTGGTAGGTTTCTATTTTAGTTTAAATAATTCTATAAGTTCATATATAAGTACTAAAAGTTACCTTTAATGTAAACGTAACGCTTATATAATCAATCGTTCAAGAAGAAAGAACCAAGACAATTAAAAGCAAAAGATATATATATGAAATAAAACACATGAAAATAGTGAGTTTGTACCTAAATGTGATTTGCACACAATGGCTTTAACAGTAAATCTAATTTAAAGTACATCTCGGCTGTGACAGTAAATTGAAAATCGATATATTAGTAAATGTAGATGGATAGTGACACCTATAATATTATATAGAGGTGGTGGAGGCGTCTTTGGAATTTAGTAAAAAATATATAAAGCTGTAATTCACTGACGTAGAACTCCCGATTAGAGTAAAACAGCATCTGAAAATATGTTTGGTGAGGTGGTAAAGAATAGATACCTGAGTATTCAATTAGGTATTGGATTTGTTGATGTTATGTAGAGAGGGAAATATAATTGTGTCAGTTGAATCTCAAACGTTTCATCATCACATTATGTTATTTGAGTAGACGAATCGGTTGTACTTATATATATCTAGATATCACGCTTTATTAAGGAAGGAGGAAAATAATATATATTAAATGTTCTCATGAAGTGCGACAATTAGAATTAAAATCTTGAAAATGAAAGGCTTAAAATATCGCTATAATTTATAAAAAAAAAATAAAATAATCAAGAGGTGCTTTGAATTATTCTTTAGATATTTGTATTTTTTTTTTATTTATTATATAACTTTGTTTATTTTAAATATCACTCTCCATCTATAAAGGTTTATGAGTCACAATATTAGTATCTCAACCGTTTTCACGTAAAATAATCTGAAGTCTTAATAAGCTTGAGCATCACAAAATATATATGGTACTCCCTTTACATACCTCCAAAAGAGGATATAATTAGATGCATATTAATATTCTTTCTATGATGAGTCACAAGTAAGTAAGTTCACTCTAGATTATATCTATTTGTTTACCTTAATAACTACACATCTTACCAACCCTATATCCTTCCTCTAATTGATTCCAGTACATATCTAATGGATTTTGTATATATATGAAATTCTGAATACTTAAGACTATTTATTATTTAGTCACTTGATGTATTTAGGTCTTTAAATTATTTTTATATATAATATATAAATATCTCAGGCTTGTTTATTTATCATTTACATTTTTCACCATTTGTACAATAAGGCTCACTTTATGTACTAGTCACTGTATTAATTATTACCATTTCTATACCTATGTGAATTTTATTTAACTACTTTTAACCGTGCTCTTATTAAATTTCTCTTACTATTGTTTTTGTGAGTTTTTAATTTTATAGATAACGTTACCGTGTAGAACAATGTGCGTTAATCTGTTAAGTTTTTATTTCATTCACTTCGAGTTTATATCTTAGTATATATTCAAGTTGGTATGGTTTGTTGCTTAGGGGGTTTTACGTGATTAGGCTTAAAATACATATATAAAACAGTGTGGGAGAGGATATTTATGAAAACATCATTATGAATATATTTACACTTTAATTATTAATATATTTAACGTTTTACCATTATTATATCATACTCTTTTATTGTCTTGTAATTGATTTATATGAAATCTTTCAAATTAAATTTTTATTATTATTGATATTAAAAGGAATTTCACAGCTATAGGGTTGAAACTCACAATTAAGCCCTACTTTAAAATAATAAGGGACAATAAAATTCTATACATTTATTATCAGATATATTACAATATTTATCGAAATCGAGGTTTTAACGTTTGCAAATTACGCAGTATTTTTCCAGAGCTTTAAATAATCTTTTTCGTGAGTAGTATGTTTTTTTTCGATAATTTATTAGTATATTTTTTATTTATTTTCTTTATTAGAAAATCTTTTCTATATTTTATTTTTTATATCACCCCTACAATTTTTATTTTGCATGACTTTCAAACTTGATTATAATACATAGTATGGGTCTCATTTACCTACTATTGTCAACTTTTTTATTGTTTATGAGATTTTTAGACCACTAGATCTACAGCAATGGTCAATAAATTTCAAAATTTACTTTTATTTTCACGGTTTTAAAAAAATGAAATAGTTTGTGAAATTTTTTATTTATTGATTTCTCAATGGCCTAGGAACTTGAAAATTATTTACTGTGGTTATGTATTGGGGGGGGGGGGGGGGAGAATACATATTTTTTATTTAGATAATTTTTTGTATAATCATAGCATTTTGGATTTGTTCTTGTAACATTTTCAACAACAAATTTTTGGAAAAAGTTATAAAATTTTGTTTTGAGTATACGAAAAAAACTTGTAAGTAAAAAGGTGATCTAAACACCGATCATATACGCCTGAAAATTTGATGTTGATCGGTAAAAAGTTGGGAAAAACTGTATTAAAGACTTTTCACTTTTTGTAAAAAAAAATATAAATTTTTGAAAAAAAAAGTGAAAATATTCTACAATATTTTTTTCTTTCTTATTTATTTTTCGCCAAACGAGTCAAAAACTTTAGTGATGTTTTGAAAATGAGAGGATATTGAGTGACCTGTGATTAAAATATCGTTGAGAAAAACTCTGCAAGCTGTGCCTAATAGGTGAAAGAGAGCTAGTTCTATTGTGCATGCAAAGATGGGAGGTGCGTTTGAAAGTTCAAAATTTAATTTAGTGGGTGAGAATTGTCCCTTTTGGGTACGAAATGCAAGAAATGGTTTGGGGGAGTCCTCCTCAATTTCTAGTGCCTGATATGCATTGAGGAGGTCAACAGTGGTAATGAAAGAGTTTTTGCCTGATGTGTTGAGGAGGTCGATTGTACATGGAGAGGGTAACAATCTAAAATTCCTGCGTTCAATTCCGAGTCGAGCGGATTTCTTTTTATGATTACATTTAGAGGTGAGCTATATGGAGAGGAGAGTGGTTTTATGTAGCCCCTTTTAAAGGGAGTTTGTGGTCCTTTTATCTGTGTGTGAGGTATTTGTATGGAAGTAGATATTGTGGGCGGTATTGTACTTTTGAGCCGTCAGGTTTTAGTTGAAAGAAATTTTGTAAAGGGCAAATGGGATCTTCGTCATCCTCAAGCGTGATGACGTCTTTATATGAGAGTAGAAATTATAGTAATTGATTAAATAATTTTGGGTTATGTAAAAGAGTGTCTTTTTTAGAAGTATCTTTTATAGAGGAAGTGAGAATTTGTTTATAGGGAGAGGGGAGAGGGGAGGGAGAGGGAGAGGGAGAGGGAGAGGTGAGAGAGGAGAGAGAGAGAAGAGAGAGAGAGAGAGAGAAGAGAGAGAGAGAGAGAGAGAGATGAGAGAGAGGAGAGAGGAGAGAGAGAGAGAGAGAGAGAGAGAGAGAGAGAGAGAGAGAGAGAGAGAGAGAGAGAGAGAGAGAAAATTTCCGGTAGTGGAAGTAGTAGAAGAAGTTGTATGTTATATCAGAGTCTATAAGAAGGTTGTGAGAACCAGTAGATACATCATTACCGATATATCGCTTACTGCGATCCACTACCTCCAAAGCTCTTACTGAGCACAGAACCATTCTTCTCAGTGACCCACTTGAAGAAGCTTTAGGAAATTATATCTTCGTCATTATGAAAGATGAGATGAGAGGTATGCTGTTGTGGTTGAGAAGATGGAAGTGTGAGGGATGAGAGATTTTTATGTGAGGAATGAGAATGAGTTAGTAATGGTTAAATGAAAGGTGTATTATTTATGCCAATCACCAGCATGAAATTTTTGAGATCATGCGAGAGAGATTGGGGCATTACTAAAGAGATTTGTACCTAGAACGAAATCTGATTGAAAAGAGACTATAAAATTCACAGGGAAATGTGATGTTGAAATTTGTATTTTTAAAATCGATAGTGCCTAGTTTCACTTGATGAAATAATGTGATTTTCTTGTGTCGAATATGGATTTGTTTCCTCTTCTGGAGTGTTTGAAGAAATGAAGTTTGTGTTCTGAAATTCTCTCTTTCTGAAATCAGAATTTTCTTTTTAAATGGTGTCAAAGAAGGAAATTGGTTTTGGTTTATTTCTTGGTTGTAGCATGGAGTTTGTCCTTGTGGAAAAGACTGGTAATAGGTCGCACCCCTTTATATTGTATGCGATTTATTCCGCTAGATATACAAAATCTTCTTTTTATGCTTTCTTCGATTTGAGGTGTTATTGGGGCGTGTTTAACTTTGAAATTTGGGTTTTTGGGTCCAATTTTGAGTTTTGAAAATTTATTGTAGAACCACTTATGTGATATTGGTAACATATGTGACAATAAGGGTTGAATGGGCATTGACTGTGAGGTGCCCTGATTGTTCACAATGGTAACATATTTGAGATGATTGTCCGGTGTTTGGGCTAGTGCATTTGATTTGCCAGTGGTATCTTTTGAGGGAATGATTGTTTTTGTATATGTTGATTTGATGATTCGGTCTTGAAGATTTTCCGCTTTTGCTGACGAGGTTGATGGTTGCGGAGTCTGTAGCTGTAGTAGGTAATGTGTAGAGTCGGCCATTTGATTTTTGAAGAAAGTATTGCATCTGTTTTGGAAGTGAAAGGGTGTAATCATAGTCCTTGATAAATTGTTTCTTATAATCTTCTAGATGATGTGGTATTTGTGCATAGAGAAAAGCTGTTGCTATGGCATTTGTTAATTTTTCTGGATTAAGAGTATATATATATATATATATATATATATATATATATATATATATAATAATATCTGTAATATGTAAATGTAACAGCATATATTATATATATATATTATATATATATATATAATATAATATATATATATATATAGGAAGGTGGCTGTAAAGGGACTAAGTTTTGAGTGCGCTAGGGTCTTACATGAGGGTATCGTTGTTACCTGTGTTAATGAATATGTTAGTGAGACTATGGTCTGGAATAAGAAGTATAGATCTAAAGTTCAATGTGTTCAGCATGGACAATCTTAGGGCATGCTAGGTGTGAGAAGAATTAATAAAATGAGGAATGAACTTATTAGAGAGATGTGTGGTGTGAAGAAAGGGGTAAATGAGAGAATAAATGAAAGTATGTTGAGATGGTTTTGGTCATGTGGAAGGATTGAATGATAGTCGAGGTTGGTTAAGCGGATCGTATAATTTGGTGAAGTGTGCTGGTAATGCGACCGGCTGGAAACTGAAGAAGATGGATTGAGTCAGTAAGGAATGTCTGGAGGAGAGAGAAATGTGATTTGGCAGAGGCAGAAGAAAGGTGCATAAATGGTACATTGAATGGCGGGGTTTTGTGAAGGGGTTGGTTGCCCACCTTGTTCAAGGGATGAACCCTTCAATGATGATATGCCATAGTGAGGATCCGTCGCCAGTCCCGTGAAGCTCTGGGTGGATTTTCTGACTGAAACGAGTTCTCACTATAGGTATAAAGGGGGCGGTAAGGCTGGGCTGTTTTTTCGACTTGTGTTCAATTTCAATACCTACTTTTTTTTTTGTTTCCAATAGCATTGTTCTACGCACCTTACTTCCAGTCTTGGGGAAAAAAGGTAGATTTTATAACCATATATATATATATATATATATATATTATATATATATATTATATATAATATATATATATATATATATATATAATATTATTATATATATATATATATTATATATATATATATATATATATATTTTATATTATATATATATATATATATATATATATATAATTATATTTTATATATATATATATATATATAATATATATATATATATATAATTATATATATATATATATTATTATATATATATATATATATATATATATATATATAATCACATTCTCCAGATTGGGGAGGTGGAGAAGTGCTTCACTGAACAGAAAAGTTTTGAGAACATGATGTAAGTCGAAAGGAAAGCCCCCTACGCGGTCTCCTCTATACCCTAACTGAAAGCTTGTCGCAATGAAAAAAAATACACCCAAGGGCTTTCATGAGAACGCGATGAACTCTCACCCTGTGGAATCTAGCCAAATGTAGGTTTCATCCCTTTAACAGGTGAACGCCACAATCATATACCCTCACAAAAACCCTCCATTTCACGCTCCTATTATGCACTCTCGCCTCTGCGGAAAATTTTATCGTTAGGGGGCAATATTAAGATGGTAAAATTTTGATTGAAAAGAGTGGTGTCGAGTGACTAGGAACTGATGGCCGAAAACAATGCTGGCATTTAGTAGTGTCGAAATAATGTGTTAGATCAAATATTCACATTGGAAAAAATGATTGAGTAAGATGGAGAGAGACAGAAGAAGAATAAATTGGATTTAGGTTTTATGGACCTTGGGCCACGGCGTATGACAGGATTTATTAATATGGAAAGCTCTGGTGGCAAGGTGTCAGTGATATATGGAGCTCGGGTAAGGGTCTCAGTGGAATCAAAAAATTTTGTATGTTGAAAGTGAGCGTGGTGTAAAGAGTAAAATGGGGCTGAAAGTGTATGATTTTAATATTAATAGGGGAGTGCGGCAGGGATGTTGGATGCGCAGACTATATGTTGGATGAAAATTTAACGAGATGAAGCAGTGTGTAAAAAGGTTTGTGAGTGGAGGACGGTGGTTAGCGAAATTAAATTAGTGAATTGAAAGGTACTCAAGTCTTGACGTGCGCTGGGGTTTCTGCATGGGGTATGTTGTTACCTGGTGTTATTGTACATAGTAGTGAAACCATGGTATGGAATAAGAAGTGCATATATTATAAGGCGCAATCTGTTTAAGATGAATATTTTGAGTATGTCATACTTTACAAAAGATAGTTTTTAAATGCAAGGAAAGAATTTAATTAAAAATAAGTTGAAAAGTCATTCAAAATTTTTTATTTGGGAGAATTTATTGAGAGACGAAGCATGTGTGTAAAGATAATGATTGAAAAATGAGGTTGCATAAATGTATGGGATGTAGTTCACTGAGAATACACAAGCTGATTATGATTTGATATAAAAGAAGGTTAGAGGAATTATTCACCTTAAGTTTTTTAATATTCATCCAACCAATATGAAACTTTCTGGGCATGTATAGTTGGGGGGGAGGGGGTCACCTTTTTATTTAATCATGTTTTTTTTCATTATCATCTCCTTGTTCTCGCAGAACTGGGGTTTGGAGTGTGCAAATCGTGGCCAAAATTCCGGGAATCAATGCATGATACATTATCTAGGGGCATAAATAAGTGGTAGCGGGATCCCAACCCAACTACCACTGTCCATTTTAGTCACCACTAATGACACGCAATATACACACGTTTATGGAAATTCTTCGTCGCACTTACTCGGGATATTTTTTGTGTACCCCCTAAAAAAATTAAATAAATTTAATGTCCATCTTTTCTCTCTGGCTAAACCGCAAACGTTTGCGTGTGACCAATCTTTGTATCATTTAAGTTTCATGTCATTTCACCAAAAATTATAGGTGAACTCACAAATGTTTTGGGTACATGGGTTTTACTTCAACAATGAAAAATACACAACAAAGCCTATAGTGAAAAAGCAAACTACTCGAAATAGGACGTTGGAGATTTCGAAAGAAGCTGTCATCTTGGCTTATTTTGATGCAAATCGAACTGAAAACTAAGAATTTTGCCAATTTTATTTTTGGGGCTGAGCTAGTCAAAACTCGATGTCAAAAATAAAACCTCTTAAAAAATATTTAATATTTGTGAAATTAAATTATAATGTTCCTGAGTTTTAATTGAGATAAAGTGGAAGACGAATTCAAGCTATGAAAATAATTTTAAAAGAGGAGAGACTTTATAGTACTTTTAGAAGTTAAAATGTGATTAATATTTTAATTAATGATGCAGAATTAATAAATCTAGCAAAGTAGATTTTAATCATGTATAGAAGATACGCTTATTTTTTTTCATCACTTTCAGTAGATTCATTATTATTTTTCATCTTTCAGTAGATTATTATTATTATTATTATTATTATTATTATTATTATTTATGCTAATAAGTATAATTGGACCATCTAAAGGACCATCACAAAATAGTTGCGCTCGTGCGCACTTATTAGAATTATGGATTAATGATTTTTCATGATGATATGACTGACGTCATAGTTTAAAAATTTTTGAAACACTCTGTCGATCACGATTTTGTATTTCAAAAGCATTCTCGAAGGCGACATTCGTGTTAACAAGGCAAAGCCTGCTCTCGGGAGTCATAAAAATTTATTGTTGGTTTCAGATTGTGATTATTTCTGATTTGACGTCATTGTTTCTTTCAAAAACGTTATAACTTATAATTTGACAGATAATGAGTCATAATTTGTTCGGAGGGATTAAAATTTCCGTTTTTCTTTTTTTTTAAAATCTGAATAGCATTTTCCCCACAGCATTTTTTTTCGTTCTAAATGAGTTATTAATGTTTGTTGTATTTTGTATTTTCTTTTCAGTCAAAGTTGAATCAGAAGGTGAAAAACCATTTAAGTGTTCTTACTGTGAGAAAAGTTTTAATCGTAAAGGTGATTTAGAAAGACACATTCAAACTCACACAGGTGAAAAACCATTTAAGTGTTCTTACTGTGAGAAAAGTTTTAATCGTAAACATCATTTAGAAACCCACATTCGAACTCACACGGGTGAAAAAATAAAAAGGTTTGAAATAGTATAGTGGAATTTCTCTGAAACAAAAAACTCAAAATTTATTAAGAGGAAAAAAAAGAGACTTTAACAACACTTCTAATTATTTAAATATTTTTACTCTAATAAAACTCTTAATTTAATTGGTTCTCAAAAGTTTTTAATCGTAAACCTTAACATCTTAAAAATATTAATTCTTTTTCATCTAACCATCTCACTGAATTTAATCAGGTAAAGTTTTAGCGATGAAAGTAATTTAAGAGGTCACCTTCGAACCCACACGGGTGAAAAACCATTTAAGTGTTCTTACTGTGAGAAAGGTTTTAATCGTAAACGTAATTTAGAAAGACACATTCAAACTCACACATGTGAAAAATCATTTAAGTGTTCTTACTGTGAGAAAAGTTTTAATTGTAAACTTAATTTAGAAAGACACATTCGAAACCACAGGGGTGAAAATCCATTTAAGTGTTCCTACTGTGAGAAAAGTTTTAATCGTAAACTTAATTTAGAAAGACACATTCGAATCCACAGGGGTGAAAAACCATTATTATTAGTTCTTCTGATGTGCATTCCAAACCTCTTATGCATTTACGCAATAATGCACACACACCTACACCCCCCCCCCGGAGTAACTGACCTTATCGTTGGTGGGGGAGTTCTCCGCAATATTTGGGCGGAGGGATGGCTTTTCTATCACCATATTTGGGGAAAGGAAGATCATTCGTTCGGGCAGGTGTTGTGGAGCGAACAAGTTACAAAACTGGTTATAACCATGAAAGAGGAAATAAATGAAAATAATCAGTGGGGGATAGCGAACCCCGTTGCCGGCCCCTCTCTACCACAGGAGAGATGTGAGGGGGGACGGAGTCTTGTGCGCATCACACGATCACTCCTACCAAAAGCGGGGACACAAAATGTCCCGACAAGAGCCCAACCCAGCAGGACTCGACCTCCACAAGATGTGTTGTTTGGCTCGCCTGAGGCTGGCCCCGGTACATCTGAAGAACACCAGAACCGCAGATACTATACCCTTAATAAAAGGGGAGCAGAAAAAACGGACTGGTCAGTGGAGGAAAAACGTGAAATTTATTGGTGTTCCTTTTATTCAAGACCCAGTAAATTCCCCAAGAGGCATTCTTGGAAGAGAATGCGAGAAATGTTATTGAAGCGGGGTAAGATAGATAGGAGCAAAATTGAGAAATTCCCAGACACTAGATTTAACAGCATAGCAACAAATATAAGGCTATGTAAGACCCAAATAACAAAAGCTGAAATGGAAATTATTGAAAAGGAAGTTGAAGAATTTTTAGAACATGAAAATGAAGAAAAAGATCAGAATGAAATTCAGGGTGAGAGATGGAGCTGGAACTTTGAAGCAAACAAGTACCTTATGGAAAGCTACTACATTGGCGAATTCATTCCACTTAAGAAAGCAAAGAGTGAATTCTGGAAGTACGTGGTTGAAAACATGAGAAACTAGTGCCAAAATGATTTTATGGAATTATGATTTTAAAAAATAAGTTCAAAAATGTTGAGAGAAAGCAATGATGAAACAGAAACATTGTATACGTCAATTAAATTAAGAAGGAGGAGGTGGTGTTAGAAAGGATGAAAAGCTACATTACCAAGAGCAGAGGATTTTAAAATATATCAAAGAAAGGGCTTTAAGAATTATGGAGATTGCCTTAGAAAATTACTACAGAACTAGTTCAAGAAATAAAAGTACCAAAGCAAAATTATATAAAAGAAAAGCTAGTTCAAGGGAAAAGGGATGCACATGTGAGGGAGGGCTTGAGATCACAATGTGAAAGAAATAATGAGAACTCCCATAGAGTGCAAACATCGAGTGAAGATGAAAAAGATGAACAAGAATACAGGATAGAATTGAGTACGGAGGTGAAGGAAAAAAAAAGGAAGTAAGAGTAAAGAGGCATAAGAGAATAAAACAAATGAAGATGCCAAAAAAACTGCAATTGGATGATGAGGAAAACTTACTCAATGGAAGAGAAATGGATCACACTCGATTACAATCAACGAGTGAGGAAGAGTTAGAGATAAACATTGAACATGGTACCTCACCATTGGTAGAAGCGGAACAGTCAACAGATAATAATGACGAAACAGATAGAGAGTCAGACTTGAGATGAACTTAAGCTGGCATCAGGAACATGACAGAGATTTGAATGAAAGAACCCTTAATGATGTACAACCAACAAATGGTGACAATAGAGAAGAAAATGCAATTGATGAACAATTGTTGAACAAAATAGCTTTGCAAGCACTACAACCTTCACTCCCCGCTATTCCTTAAAGGAAACAAAGTAAGAAAGAATTTGTCTAAAACAAATGTTTTCTACAAATTCTAAGTAGGTTGGAAAACCTTCCTACACAATTTAAAAAATAAAGAAAATAAAATTTTAATGAATATTAAAAGTAATAATCTTAATTAGGAGTGCACTCCAAAGCGTTAAAAAAAACACACATAAACAAAAAAAATTATTATTATTATTATTAGTAGAAAAAATGATTATGTCAAATTTTTTGTACATGCAAATTTACGTATATGATTTTACAAAATATTATTGTGCATGCAAATTTACGTATATGATTTTACAAAATATTATTGTGCATGCAAGTTTACGTATATGATTTTACAAAATATTTTTAATTTTAAGGAACATTTTTCTTTACTAACGATGGTACCATCCGATGTTGTTTATTATATGTAATGGTGTTAGGTAAAATTGCAGTCTGCAGGGGTGTTTATAAAATGATAAAATAATTCGTGCCTATTTGATAAAAAACGGTTATTTGTGGGGAATAATATTACAGAGGGAACCCAAAGAAACTTTGATAAAGTTACTAATAAAATTTACCAATATATATATATATATATATATAATTAATACTATTAGTCTAGAAGTTTATATATTAATATATTTCTATATATATATATAATTATATATATATATATATATAAGTTAATATATAATTAGATTATATAGTATAGTATATATAATTATACTTATATAGTAATTATACAACGCAAATATTTAGGCTGCGATAACTTAATAACTACCCAACAATCTAAAACTTATCTAACCATCTATATAACATTATAATCTATATATACCTATATAATATATATTATTATATATATGATGATACATTATATTATTATATATTATAATATATAATATATATAATATAAATATATATTACTATTAATATTATATATATAATTCCCTTTATATTTAACTAAATATTACCATTTATATATATAATTATTAATATATATATATAGTATTATATTATTTTATAATATAATATATGTAATATATAATATATTTACTATATTACTATATTTTATCTATCTATAATATATATATATATATTTTTGTATAGTTATATAATATAATATACTATGTTATTAATATAATATTATTATTATTATTTATCTATAAAAATAATAATAGTATTTATATATGTATTTACTATTTATTTAATAATTCTATTCAAATACCTATTGGAAGATAAGCAATACAGTTTTATTTTGGATTTATTTTATTTAATTTATTGTGTTTTTGATAATTTAATATAACATAAATCAATATATTATAAAAAACATATAAGTTAGAATCATAATTTACTCTAGTTTCCATGTTATTAGTATAGTACAATAATTAAAATAATAGGAAAGCCTTAGGCTAAGATATATATAAGATATAGTTATTATATTATTATATAATAGTATAAGATGATTTCGCGTTCGTTGGATAGCCTCTTCAGCTGCCGTATAGTGTGTTTATATCTACTAACGACTAAGCTAATCTAAGTTAGTATATATATATTTATAATCTTATATATAAATGATAATTTTGTTTTATTATATATAACCACTGCTAGTATACATTATATATATAATATACCGTACTTGGAAAAGTTTTATATAAAGAGTGTGATTATGGTTAACTTCATATGCTGCTGAGGGTTTACCAAAGCGAAAGGTTTTCTGCCCGGTTTTTATATATATTTATTGTTTACATGTTTTATATCTATTTTGAGAGGGTAACGATATATATATTTATACTTTGTTTGTCAATTTATATTTATCGGCAATGTAGTTAGGATTATAATGATAAGATTTTTCCAAAATATTTCGTCATTTAAAAACTTTTTGCTATCCGCACTTTAATGCGTTGATATTTTCAATTTATATATAATATATATATAGGTGTTTTTGTGTGATATATATATTATTAATATTGGTGTATATTATAATAGTGTAATATCTTACGTATATATATATATTCTATTTAATTTATGTAATAATCTATGATAATAAGTTTGTGATTTGAGTATTAAGTGTATTAATTAATATGTATATAATATATATATATTTATATTATATATAGTATAGTATATAGTATTATTTAATATATATAAATAATTTTTATTTTATTCTTTTCTACATATATATCTATATGAAATTATTATATAATATTATATAGATATTATAATAAATAATTATCATTACTTTATTTATATAAATATAACTTATTATATATTTAATATAAATAAATATTTTATAATATAATATTAGTGTATGTTTTAATTCATATATTATTATTTTTTTTCTATACTGTATTATTTTTTTCTTTTTTTAATTAAAATATAAATTATTATTAATATATATATATAATAGATAATATAGCTTATATATTATTACTATATATACTGATATATATAATATATATATATATATAATTTATAGTATAATATTTTTATATATTTATTCGTTATCTAATATATTAATATATATTTATATATTTACTTATTTTATTATATATATTTTTTTGATTTATATATTATGTAATATTTATATTCTAAAAGCAAAACCCATATTGATATTAATATTATTTTCTTGTTTCTTATATTGAGGGCACGGAATGGGACGTTTAATATATAGATATATATTATATATATATATATATATCATACAGTTTTCTTTCGTTGTTATATTCCTATTTCATATTGTTATTATAATATTTATCACAAATTTAATTTTTTATTGCATCATAAATTTATTTAGTAATATACTTTTTTCAATAGTAGTGATTTTTATATAATTAATTATATTAAACTCCTTTGGTAAGAATTGCAAAACTAGTTTTTTTTTAAATGGTTTTATTACTTTATGTATATAACTTTAAATTCATGTCAATATTAAACAAAGTTTAGAAGTAGAGAGATGATGTAGTGTATAGTGAGGATGTGAGTTTGGATGGCTCAGTTCGCTGAATCGAATATCGTTCAAAATTAGGGTGCAGACAATAAAGGATTAACGCTCAAGAGATTGCTCTTAGGTAAGTTCAAAATTTCTAACTGTCCACACTAATTTAATATGTTTGCGTGTTTTTACTATATATAGATATATTGTAAGTATATGATATTAGTATATGATAAATAATTAGTGAGCCGGCAGATATAGATAATTTCGATTTCGTTGGAGCTCTCTAGCTGCTCTATAGCTTAATTATACCGATCTGGAAGTATTATATCAGAGTCCGGTTATGGTATAGACATATGCAGTTGAGGCTATGCTTCCAATTAAAGGGGTGTCTCATGCAGGTTTTTTTATTTTATTTTTTCATACATATTATAATATATTTATTAATTTACTCAGGAATAAACTAGATATATTTTATTATTTAGTTATTAATTTTACTTCTATGTGTAAATATTTATTGATTTACAATCAGATAATGCATTAAAATAAAAATTGTTATTTGCTGTCTGGTGACAAGGGGTTGGATAATATAATTTAATATATATATATTTCTAGTTAACAATAGAATAATTATTAATATACTTAATATATATTCTCATTTTATATAAGTTATTTTATATTATATTATTATAGTATATATCTATTTATATTTATATATATAAATATATAATTATATATTATGATTTGTGTGTATGTGTTGTTCAATATATGTCAGAAATTGCAACCACCTTACTAATTATTGTTACGTTATAACGAGCAGCCTATGATATATATATTATTCTAAGCTATATACTATTAATTAATTATTATAATAAATAATTTATATTTATAGTATATATATTTATTATGAGTTTTATATTATATATATTTGTATAATATTATAATTATTAATATATATATTTATTACTTATATTATATATACTTTATATATATATATATATATATTTATTAATAATTATTTATACTCTATATATATATATAATTTATTTGTATATATATATATTTGGTGTATTATCAATTTTATATATATTATTAATATATATATCTACTATATATTTATTTATATTTCGGATATATTTAATATATATTAATATATATTATTTATTAATATAATATATGTATATTATTATATTAATAATATTATGTAAATTATTAATTTACATAATTATTATATTAGATATGTTTATTTAATATGTTTTCATTTAATATATATATTATATATAGTTATAATATTACTATAAGGCATTATATTATTATTATACTATTATTAGTATATTATTTTTATACTCATTGATGCAACATCATATTATATATATCTATATTCATATATAATAAAAGTATATTATAATATAGGACATATTCCTAGATATAAAAATAACATATAAATGATAAATATATATATATTTTAAGTCAGGGGAAAAGGGGATAAAACGTCGAAATTGGGAGAGATTGAGAGATGTAGTAAGAGAGTGAGACTTACTAGCCTGAAAATCGTGTACTAGTATACTGAATATCATACGATATATTCGTGATCTATATGAGAGATCTATATACGCTCATAAAAAGTTTATCTATCTGGATTCCAATTACTTTAGAAAATATTTATTAGACTATACATTTTTATATATTATATGAATTATATATATACATATTAGTATAACTATATATATTATATATATATATCTATATATATTATAATAATTATATATATTTTATATTTATTATATATAATATTATTATATTTGTATTAATTTATATATTTAAGTTATATTTATTATAATAGTATATATATTTTATCTGTTATATAAATTGTTGTTTTTATATCGACAATTTTAGGTTATTATTAATTATATTAATCTAATTATATTCACCTATATTTGTATATATATATATAATATACTATCTAATATATATATATTAATATTATATATATAAATATATAATATATTAATATTATATATATTATATATTATTTATATATAAATATCATTATATATATTATAATATATTATAATATATTTATTTATGAATAATTTTGTATATCATTTACTATTTAATTATATTACTTATATATATAATATATTAATTATTAATTAATATATTAGTTATAATAGAAGATTAAGATTTAAGTTAGTAAATTCAATAATTCTTAAATAGGTGTATATATAAATAGAGTTTAATAGATAGTATATAATTATAATTAAATAAATATAATTATATTAAATTTATATCAGGTTTAGATTGTGGAATGTTGATAGGATAAGATTCGTTGGCAACTCACGCTATAAATATTGTACGATTCGACAGCTCACTGATATGTAATAATAATACTATTAATAAATTAAATTAAATTATTACAATATATTTATTTAATGTATAGATTAAAATAATATAAATATTAATAATATTATAAATATATAATATGGTATGAATAAGTTTAATAAAACGATATAATTAGATAAAGTTAATGTTGAAAAAAGAATTTAAAAAATTGAATATAATTAATAATTAAATTAATAATGTAGGTATATAGTATATAATATATTATAACACTATAATATATGTATAATAGTAATAATTATAAATATATATAATTACAAATATATATATAGAAGTTAATTTAACATTTATAATTAATTAATATATAAAATACTATTTTATTAAATATGATATATATTTAATATATTATAATTAATAATATATATATCTTTATATATATATATAATTATACTTAATATATAATATTATCAAATTATTAAATAGATTTTACATTGAAATATAATTTCAATTAGTTAATTTAAATTATAAAATATATAGAGTATTTAGTATAATATAATAATATATTAATATTTATATATTCTATATTATATATTGTTACTAATAATTATATAAGTAATATAATAGTAATTTAATATATTAATTATAATTAAAATTAATATTAAATATTTGTATTAATAATAAAATATATATAAAATATAATATATATATTTTTCATTAATATATTTTTTTTTTATATATATTTTAAAATATTACGAATAAATTATAATAATAATTACAAACTATATATAATATATAGAAATTTAATATATAATAATGTAATTTAATTAATTATAAATAATAATATTAATATAGTTAATAATGTATATAATAATTTAATTAATACATATTCTATTAATTAATTATAATTATATAATTATTAATATTTAAGAATATTTGTATAATTTAATATACGTTGAAAAAGAAAATATTTATTTATTTAATATATATATTTAATTATAATGATAAGAAAATTTTTTTTATATATAATTAATTAATTAATAATTATATTAATAATAATTTAATATATCTAATAAATTATATATTTATATATATATATTAATATAAATTTAAATTAATTATTATTTAATTAAATAAAGAATTGAATTAATAATTTAATATATATATATGTTAAATATATTTAATATATTATATATAATTATATGATATATATATAATAATTTAATATATATATTAATTAATTATATAATAATATATAATTATAATATATATATTGTATATTATATTATATTAATATAATATAATATTAGTGTTTAATATATATATATTATTTATATATATTAAATATTATTATATCATATATTATATATTATAATATATATATTAATTATTATATATATTATAGTAATAATAATAATATATAATTATAAATAATATAAATTATAATATAATGGTAATAATATAATAATAATAATAATATATATAATAATAATAATAATTCAATAATTAAATAAATAATCAAGAAAAATTCTCATAGCTTTTAAATGAAAGAATTTATAAATAAAAATTTAGCAATAAAATCTATAATTAATATATATATAAATAAATGTATATATTATATATATATAATAAATTATATTAATATTTATTATAATATATATTATTAATATAATAATAATAATATAAATTATATTTATAATAATAATAATAATAATAAGCATAATAATAATATAATTAAATAATAAGAATAATAATAATAATAATTATAATTAAATATTAGAATAATTAATAATATAATATTAATATTATAATAAAATTAATATATATATTATTATAATAATTATAAAATTCATATCTTAAAATTAAATTCAATTTATTATATTAATATACATATATATAAACTTTTTTTATCTATGTTAATGAACAGTATAAATTATATATTTGATATAATAGTTAAATATTAATATATTTATATAATTATAATAATATAATAATTGAATAAAAATTATAAATTAAATAAATGAATACAATTTAATATAATTATGTAATTATTAAAATTATTAATATATATACAATATTATATTATAAATATTAATATTATATAATACAATATATAAATTTAATATAATAATATAAATGTTTAATAGATAATAATTAATTAATATATATACATTAATAATTAAATAATTTAATATATATTAATATGATATATAATTATATTAATATATAATTAATTAAGATTGAATTAATATAATAACAAATAAAGAAAAGTTATAATTAAATATCAAAATGAAATTAAATTTCTATAATATAACTATAATTTATTTATAAATAATAAAAATTATTCATAAATTAATTATTAATAATATAATAATAATATAATTTATAATTATTTATTATTATTATAATTATAAATATTAATATTAATTATATATATATTAATAATTAATATTAAATAAATGATAATTATAATAAAATATATATAATTAAATATAATTAATATATATAATATAATAATAATATTTTTTGTATGAATTTATTAATATTATTTAAATTTAATAATTATAATAGTTATATAAAATTATATTAAATAATAATATAATATAATAATTATATTAAATTAATATTTAATTATATATAAATTAGTTACAATAAGTAATTATATATTGTATTATATCTATAATATTAAATATATATATATACATACTCTTTATCTTAAAAAAAATAATATTTATAATTGAATTAATATTTATAGTTATATTATATATTATATTTATATATATATATATTATATTTAATTTATTATAATGATATTTATATATATTATATTATATATATTATTTATTATTATAATATATAATATTAATATTATATTAATATTATTAATATTTTATTATATAATATATATTAATATATAATAATATATATTATATAATATGATGAATATTTTTTTTGTTAATTAATTATGTATATATTAATATGTATTATTGTAGTAATATATCATGCACTAATATACATATATTTATATTATATATATTTATTAATATATAATATATTAATATATAGTTATTAATACTATATTATATATATTTATAGTATATATATATATAATTATTATATATTTAATATATATATATTAATATATATATATATTAATTTATATATTATATATATATTTAATTCTGTAAGGTTTTAATATATATTAATATTATAACATCGTACTTCAAACACGCTTTCATCTCGATTAATTAATATTACCTATAGTAGGATTCAATAGTACTAAACCCTAGTATATAGGTGTAATCTAATATTGGGCGCACGTGTCTGAGTAATCATCGATACTTTTCCTCATATTAGCTACAGATATTATTAGATATTTTTTGTAGATAAATTCGTGTAAGATAAGCGCCGTCCCCTACTTTATACTTAAGTATATACTTATATATAATTAAAAAATATATAGTGATATATATTATATATTTATTATATATAATATATATATAATATTAAATATATATATATATATACTATATATATATATACTCATTGCATAACGATTATATATATACTTATATCTTATAGGTCTATTATTAATTTTTATTATAATATAATCTTTGGTATCGTTTATAGTGATATACGTGAGAATATAATTAATAGTAATATGGAGATAATATTAAGTTAAGATATATAGATAAGGATCATCTAGGTGAATATATAATAGTAAGTAGTAGGTTATATAATATAGTATATTCTCGAATAAGAGTATAGTATAAGTATTATTATATCTAGATTTTTTAATATAGCAAATTCTAAAAGCTTTGTGTCCAAGTATTACTTTATATTTTCGGTGTGGTGATATATAGTGTACTTTTAGATGATATGAGTACGCTAGTATAGGCTATCATAATATATATATAATATTATAATGTAGGAGTACTAAATATATATATAAAAATATACTCATATATATATAGATATACGTAAAATGGTTACATAAATAATAATACATTGAATATCACATTAACAGATGAATCTAAGTATAAATATTTAAGTAAGTAATGCTCCAACAATATTAGGTGTTGATGATATTGTGTATTCGATATAATGACGCTGTTATTAAGAAATACCTGAGTTTAAAAGCTATAGAAACGTGTAAGTGGTATATATAGTATATATATATATATATATACTATATAGGTTATATATAATTAACATCGTAGCTCAAACACTTTCATCCGAAATATTATTCTAAGGATCAAAGTCACAAACGCTAGTAATCGGTGTCCCTTTTTGCGCTCTGGACAACATCTCTCCTTCAGATATTATTTACATTTGAAAATTAGCACCCGTTTTGACAATCAGGCGACTGTTTTTCGCAAGATGTTTTTCCACCCGATCTAGAACGACAGGCGGGGGCTGCTCTCTTATCAAGGACTCAGGTTCTTTCTTTTGTCGAATTGACGGACCCAATCGGAGGGCACAACTTCATATGTTTTTTCTAATGGACATGTGTCACAGGACTGGTACTCTGGAGGATCCGTCCTGGCTGCGTGACACATATGCCTCCGCAGGTAGCGTTTCAACTGGTTTTGATTGAATAGTGGGTCCGCGTGGACGCGACAAAGATTAGATAAGTAGCAATAGGGGTCATGAGATTGGAAAGATCTAAGATTGATGGAGGCGCAACAAGCGAAAAGAATTCAATTTCGTACTTTCTTTCCCTTGAGAGTTTAAAAAGAATGGATCTACTAGCTTGGGTTTAAACTCGTGCTCTGATCTCAGTGCGTTCGCAATGCTCCAGAGGTTACAACATGCTCATTACACGAAATGTATCTTTGTGGTGGATATTTCCAAATCCCAAAAACTTCATTACTTATTTACATCCTTTATGGAGATTTGCCCCGAATCATCACAATAATACCTACGTCTTCGAAACCCTAAAAAACTCAGATTTTATTTTCGTAGATATGTTTACAATTATCATTTTGGATTCCTCTGCTCACACCCCTGACATCTTGATTTTGAAATGTAACGGGGTCTATAATTACTTGTGCCCCAGGTTTTCCCCACTCCTCTACCTGCCTTATATATATCTGACAGAGTGGACATGAGAGAGCTGCGGTAGAGAGAGAGGAGTAAAACTTCTACTAACTAAAATGCTGAGAGGAGCGAACTGTGGGCATCAAAGAAACCTTTGCCGAGTATATTACTTCTGTGAGGACGATAGTCTTAAAGGACTAGTGACCCGTACCTCTTGGGATGAGCACTTTCGACCTCGTATCCAACTTTATTCTTGTAGTTTAAGCTATAGAACAGAGAATTAAGAAGGTAATGGGGTAGAGGGAAAGGAAATTGCATCTGTGGACCTGCAGAGAGCTATGTGGTTTCGCACGCGAGACTTTCCAGCCAGCGATGCTAGGAACGTGCTGATCGGTACTCTGGCTTGCAAGACTTAACTCGAGACTTGAGATCACTTCATGAGAGCTGCTGAGGAAAGAGAGAGAGAGAGATGAGCTGAGACTCGAGAGGGAGGACCTAGCAGTACGGATTCGGAGTCTAGCGGGTGAAGGGGTGCCCACGGACGTGCAAAATAAGCACTACGAGAGAGACGAAAGCTAACAATCGGGAAGAATGTTAAAACGGCACCAGTTATGTCTAAAGTTTTTGTAATGAGTCCTTATATTTAAGAATTTATGAACTTTAAATTCTGCTTATAATCTGTGTTATCTGATTTTTTTATTATTAGATAGTATATCTATTTCATATAAATATTATACAGTATAGACCCTTATTCATGAGCTAGGAGGGAAACTTCTTTTCTAGGTAATTTCTAACCTATAAAACGCGGAACTAGGGATGAAAGCTGCCCGGGCCCTTGCCCCATGTTGCGAACTAGGGAGAAATTATTCTGTCTCTTGCTACGAGTTAGCCAATAGCATATTATGCTGACTGGTATGCTAGTATGGCATTTCTGGTAAGAAACGCTGCGACAGTCGATTTTCTGTCCCAGCAATAACAAAATATTTCCTTTATAGGGAGCATTCCCATCTCATTTTTGCTAGTCTTAATTAAGATAGGAATGAATGGGATCCTATAGGATTTTTTGGCTGGGAATTTTCAAATCTATCTCAAAATTTCTCTAATGATTCCACCAAGCATATCCACAAAATATTTCTCTAATTGACCCATCGACAAAGGCATCCACAACAGTTTGACATAATGATTTTTCATTTTACTCTTGATGATTCTATCAACAAAATTACAATTCAAACATTTGAACCTCTTAAGTCCCTCTCTTTCTCTCTCTCTGCTCTTCTGTCGATCTCT
>JABUQX010075959.1:0-17500 GCA_015478945.1 Trachelipus rathkii
GCATTTATACTTAAATCCTTTCAAAGGCGTGGATGAATTCTGCTGAGAAATAATATAGAGACTGCCCTCAACTCTGCTCTGACTGCACACCGATCCTTAAAAGAACACAGAATTAATATCGTTTTAAAATAGCCGTAAATGTTTTTATGTATTTATTTAAGCTTTATCATTGAAAGATTATATGTTATAAAATGAAAACTTATTTTACTTCTCTCAGCCCCCTATGTACTTTATTGGTTAAGAAGTGGAGATGCTAAGTGATCTGGCTGTTTATTTCGTACGCGCTGTTTGGTGTTGAAGGTATGTTATGTTCGTAGTTTAACTTTAACATGGGTAAAGCTTCTGTTAGTCAGCTGTGTATCTCTAATGCAGATCAATAGATCTAATAGATGCATGGATGGGTTGGGGGATGATGGGTGGGTGGTTTGATTTACTGATTTACTGTTTTAGTGTTTTGCAAAGAAATGTAAATTTTAACCAATTACACATAATAAAAGAGCATAAATTTTGGTGAGGTGACAAAATGAAAGTTTTTTAAAAGAAGAAAAGAAAAAGAGAAAGTTTTTTCAAATAAATAAAAGTAGTAAGAAATAAATGTAAAATTAAAAGTTTTTTAAAATAAAGTTTTTAAAGAATATATATTATAAAACAATTTAAAAGTGTAAAATATAATATTTTAATAAAAATTTTTCAAAGACAAAAAGTTTTATAATAAAGTTTTTTAAAAACAAAAGAGTTTAAAGTAATAGAAATTAAAAATAAATAAAAAGTTTTTTAAAAACAGAAAGTTTTAAGAAATGAAATTAAAAACTTTTGAAAAAAATAAAATAGGATAAAATAGAACTCAATCTGTGCAGTACATAGATGTTTATTAAACTGAATAATACTACAGTCAGTTTCGCGCCTGGTTTCGCTCTGTATGCATGTGGTAGGTACTTTACTGTTGTTAAGTTGGAACTTTGTTATTGTTAGCAGTTATGTATATTCGAGCGTAAGGTTGATGGGTTAGGTTTTGTGCAAGTGGTACAATTATATTGTCTGTAGTATCAGACTTTGATGCATGTTTGCTTGTATTGAGTGTGAAAATTTGTTTACGTTAGTATACGTATTGCATTGATCAGTTATGACATAATTACAACATAGGTGAGGTTGATAAATTTGGTTAAAGTATTACTATTTGTTAGGGACTGGTGTTAAAATATCATGATTGTATTAGAAAAGGTGTGAGTAGGGTATGTTTGTTAGGTGTGTCGTTGTACATTATATTCCTTAGTTCTGATTATGACACGACGTTGCAATTATGTAGGTGAAAGACTTTGGTTACGTTAGCAATATATTTCCATTATGATCAGTATGATATATTAGTACAAGATTATGATAAAATTTTGAGTATCAAATATTTCTGTTTTTTAAAGAGAAGTTATGGGAGGTGGATGGAGGGGTGAGGGGTGTTGGGCGGGTGGAGGATAATTTAAGAGCTTCAAGTGATGCTGATACACAAAATATATTCAACGTTCTAAATATGACGTTGAGTGCGTGTAACCTTAAATTAATAACAATCACTGTATTTTACTCCAGGTCAAACTCAAATGAATGGTAGTTTTGTTTGTTATGTTATACAAAATATGACGGAATCAATAGATATAGAGTTCAAATGAGATCAATAGATCACTCGAAGTGGCGAGGGTGCGAGGTTTGAGAAGTGGGTGGAGGTAGGGGTGGGGAGGCTCCCGGGAGGCTCTGGAGGGCTTTGGAGGCTCTGGAGGCTCTGGAAGCTCTGGAGGCTCACGGAAGCGTTCGGATGCTCTTGAGACTCTGGAGGCTGTCTGGGATGCTCTGGTGGTGTGGTTATCTGTATTTATATAGAAACGTAATTTTGTGTTTGAGAGTGTGATAAACTTAAAAGATGTTTTAAGTTTAAAAAAATTTGATTATTTTAGATTTTTTTTTAGATTATTCTTTTGCTATTATTTATTTTTTTCTTTTTTTTTTTCTTTTTTTTTTAAAATTTTTTTTTTAATTTTTTTCTTTTCTGTATCGAGGATACATCATAGAAAGATGTATACCAAGTTTCGTCGGTTCTAGTGCTCAATATTCAGGTTTGGGGGCCGGGAGACTCCCCCTTTTGGGTTGTGTACGGCTATTTAAAGCGCCATATATGAGTGAGTACCGTTATACGTGATGGTATAATACCCGATTCACTCGTTCTATGGATCGATTCGCCTAATGATGTGGGGCGGGTCACCACCCACTACTGGGGTGTGGTACGTGATGATTTAACCCTATAATACGATGTGGGTATCTTGTATGAGGGTATATGACCCGGAGTTTCATCTTCTCTGTCGATATTCTAGGTTTGAGGGGCCGGAATCCCCCTATACGGCGTGGGTGGCTCATGGGTCATTTCAGTCTCGCTCGTACAGGCGACGGGGATACCCTAGTGTATTTGAGGGTGTAACCAAGGGTTTTTCAGCCTTCTAAACGTCAATATTCATGTTTGGGGGGCTAGTGTCCCCCATGGGAGATGCACGGTCATGTAAACCCTATCTACAATGACGATACCTTATACGAAGATTGTATACCGAGTTTACAGGCTGTTCTGACGTCATATATTCAGATGTTATGAGACGGGGGAGCGCCACGCAATCCCCCATGGGGTATGCAGGGACATGTAAATCTTACGTCATAGACGAGGTGTTGACGGTCACCGATCTAACCCGAGCGCACCTCCAAATTTAGCGTCCGCAATACGGACACTCTACAACCATGTAGATATAGATATCGAGCAGAGGCTGGTTGCCGGAGGCCGGAGCCGTAAAAATCATTATGTCATCTATAGTATGATGTAATATAGTAATATATTTGTAGTTTTAATATAGTATTTATATATATATAGGTATATATGTATATATATACTACCAAAGTATAGGTATATAGTATATATAATAAGTAATATATATATTTTAGTTAGTCATATAGTATATGTATATATATCGTATATTATATATATATATAATATAGTATAAGGGAGAGAGAGCAGAGAGAGAGAGAGAGAGAGAGAGAGAGAGAGAGAGAGATGAGGTGAGACCGGTGCGGAGTAAGGAGATCAGGAGGGCGTAGTAGAAGGGGTCGGTGTATGTAAAAAACGACTTCCTGCTTGAGTGGTTTTCGACTCAATTTCGAAGCCCTTTCAGGGTTCCCGAAATGTTTCGACGTTTAGGTAATAATAATAATTAATAATAATAATAATGATATAATAATACTAATAAATAATAATGAATAATAATGAATACTGATAATATAATAATAATTAATGAATGAATAAAATAAATATAAATTAAATGAATAATAAATAATAATACAGACAGACCGAAGTCCTTGTCTGCCAGGTTGTTCGGCTCGACCGCGAACTCATGTTATGGCCTAACACGAATTCGTTCATTAAGTGACCCGCGGCAAAAGGCGTAAGGCACATATTTGCGTTGCGCTCGCCGGAGGCAGGAGATATCCGCCTATAGTACGATCCTAATGAGCAGGGGGTTCCCTACATTTTTTCCCACCGCGGCTAGCGTCCCTTGTTGTGCTAAAAAAGAATTCTGCGGCATCACCTTACTCGTTAAATTGTTTTGCGTACGTTTAGTCTTAAGGTCTTAGGAGAACAAAGAAAAAGCTTGTAGATATCTTTAAATCTTTAACATGTTAATAGTGAAGAATGAACGTTTTAACTGAGTTTTTTCATTATTTTCTATTACAGTTTATTATGGAAGTTTATTCCATTTTACACTTAAATCACTTGTCGCTGAAAGTTTAACTTCCTGTATCTGTATTTTTTTTATGTAAGCATACGTTGAAACTGCAGACTCGCATAGAATACAGGGATAACGCACGTCTTTTTAATGGCAATCTTGCAAGACAGCATTGTTTTTTGCATACACTTGCATCCCCATTAACTCTCTTGGCCCCCTTCGGGGTATTTAAGTTTCAAAGTGCGGTCTTCACTGATGTACAGCAGCAGCAGTTTTTGAAAGCTTCATTTGTCATCCCCGTAGGGATACGTTTCGGTCGCACGAAAACTCGTTGGGCATCCGGGTGTAGACATCCTGACATTCACTACCCGGCGAAATACTCAATCAATGTTTTTTTTTCCAAAATTCCATTGTTTACTATAAAAAGTTTACTCAAGCGATAGTTTTCGGTGATATGATGGATCTCATTTGTTTTGACAAATTCTTGCAACCGAGGAAAAATGGAGATGTCTCTGCTGCTAACACACTGCTTCATAAAATAAAAAAATTTGCGCAAGCCTTTTATTTTTGTCTAATTGTGCTTCCTCCCTTCCCTTGGAGAGATGTGGTGGTTTCATTAAGCTTTTCGAATATGTCGGAAAGGTATCCAAATTAAGCTGCCAATACGACATCAGTTAAGTTTTTGAATAAAAAAGACTGCTCTGTAAAATGTGACCACCAATGATCGTTTAGTTCAATACACGTCTGGCTAAAATCTTTCCCCTTGGAAGCCACCGCACTTCTGATGTTGGGCTGCGATATATGGAAGTGAAGTCGACATCACCCATTCTTCGGCGTGAAGTTTAAAGGCGTGCTTGCAAGCGGCCGGCTCTTAACATGATTAATTGATCTTCACCAGCATGCATCATATAGTACGGCTTTTAAAATCTTGTGGCATCTTTCTTTTTGCCAGGAAATGCCGATGTATGACATATGGTTCTTGCTACGTGGCGTTTTCTGCCGCACTTGCTTCATCCTAGACACCGCTTCCTTCGTTTTCCAACAATTGGGTCCGCTCCATCACTGCAAATATCCAACACTTGTTCCATTCCAACCATTTTCCTGTACAAAATTGTCGATAGCATTGAAAATTTTCGTCGCCAGTGGTTAAGTTCAAGCACTTCGCTCATCGACAAAAAGTTCCTCTTCTACTTTGGAGCAGTTGCGAATGGGGTAACACCTCACAAAACACAAGGAAGAACTGCAAGTTACCACGCTACGTTCCGGTACTTTCAGTCAAGTCTGGTAAAGTAACAAAATCGTGCTACGGTTTTCGAATCCTTGTCTTTATAAGTTCTTTCTTGACTGTCTTCTGAATTGGGTGGTTATTTCGCATACTTTATAGTATTATTTTTATGAAGCTGCGAGAGCAGGTAGTTCAGAATTGTTTTGCCATTGTGAGTGCGCGGTGGATCTGAAATCCTAAAATGCAAGCTAGACATCATTCCTCGAGCAAGGTTTTTAATAATGGTCTCGGCAATAGTATGACCGGTTTTTCCAGTTTTTTTGGCAATATGTAAACTTGAACAATAATATGAGCTTCAGTTGCATTTTCATTTTCATTTTTAGAAAATTCTTTCCATCATAGAATTATACCTCACCTGAAGAGGATAATCGCATTTAACGTTGACACAAGCAAAATGGCCGCAGCGAGTAGATAGACGATGTAGACATAATGGTGTTGCCATATAATAAAAACGAATTGTACTACTTAACTCCAAATTTTAACTGAAAATTGAAAAAAATGTACCGGCACCCCTACCACACGCTGGCGGCACCCCAGGGTGGGCCGCGGCACCTCCACTTTGGAACGCCCTGTCCTAGAAGACTAGAAATTTCGCGTGTGATCAGTTTAACACCTTAACATGAACATTATACCAAGTTTTAAAACGATAGATCTAATAGTTTTTGAGTAAAAGTGTTTAGCTTCATCTGGGTCCTACGGTTACTGTCCTTATATATATAGGTATATATGTTATAATATGTATATGATATATTATATATATATAGTATCAGTATATAATGTATATATAGGCTAAGTATATAGGTATATTAGTATATATAGTATGTTATGAGTACTGTGGATGAGAGGGGACTGCGACTATGGTTGACTTATTACGGTGAAGTAGAGTGAAATATTAATGCTATATGACTATAATATATATAATCATAATATAAAATACGCGTAATTGCTATTGTAGTACAACAAGATCGTCATGGACCAAGTTGTAGGGTATAAGGTACCGTGTCATGTGTTATAAGATTCGGTATAATGGTTAATTAGGTAAGTTTAGACTTTCGTATGAACATATACTATATATAGTATTATACGGATGGTGTCAACGTGCACAGGTTGTATCGAGTACCAGTAAAGGGCTATGTGGTATCGATCGGATCTAGAGCTATTAGCGGATGAGTAGGTGTATGATTTGCCGTCAGGTAGTCGAATGGCTACTGGTTGTGGCTTAGAGTGTTGTAGGCTGCTGTCAGTAGCGTCGGTGATTGTGATTGACGCGCGGCGTCTACGGAGACCTGTTGGAGCGTTATTAGAGATGTCACGCAGCCGTAGCCGGTCGTATCTGGAGCAAAGACGCTCGGTGAGGATAAAGATGCTAGTTCGAATAATGTGTAGGAAGGGCCAGACGAGAGGTGTTCGGAGGTTGCAAGGGTGACGGTATAGTATGTCGGATCAGCATAGGATCGTGTGGAGATCGATCAGATCGCGTCAGCCGAGTGGTGCGCTACTCCGATCATTTCAGTCCAGTATATTTATACTTCAACTCTGGTCTCAGTCGTACCAATGCGTGTGCGCATGCTGGGTATAGCTGACGGCTAGGATTGATAGTGAGGATTAGGGGTAGATGCTACGTCAGTGTATATAAGTATATTATTCTTCAGTAGATATATTAGTATTAATGAAGTTTCGTATGGTGACGGATGTTAAGTGAGAAGAAGTATGATAGAGGGTATTTTCCTTCGGAATATGCATGTCGTGAATGGGCGTGAGGATATAGCCTAGGATCAGCTGGGGGTCATCGTATTGGCGTGTATGCGGTGCGACGTATGATCTACGCGGTCCACTGCTGCTCTATAATAGTATAAGGTTAATCTCGAGTAGCAATATGAGGTTATGTATAACGTATAGATATAGTGAGATGAAGTCGTACTGAGATATATTATATATATATATCTCTTATATATAATCGAACTATATATATATATATAATTATATATATTATATATATAATTTAATATATTGATATATATAGATATATATACTTAATATATATATATATATCAATTATATATAGTACATGTATTTATATATATATATAGTATATATATATATATATATATATATATATATATATATATATATTACAGTTGACACCACCGTTCACGGGCAGAGCCGTATTCAATGAGGGGTGGCATTCACGAGATAATCAATTTAATAAATCCTCTCCCTAGATTCTTATCTTTAGTGAGAGCGACTTGAATTACTGTTTGTCTTTCTTCATTACGAGCGTTTAAAACTGCAGAAATAGTGTCCAGTGTTTCTTTTTTTAATTTTCTCAAAATTGAGTGATTTCCTGACTTTGCTGATTCAAATGCCTCTTCTGTTAGAGATAACAAATTAGACACAATCATGTTTGAAGAATATTGTAAAGGTATTTTCATACTACTGTCTATGACGTTGTAAACTGCACCAAAATCTAATAAAACTTTTACAATGTTTTCTGACCCTTTTTTGGCTGCAATGTGAAGAGCTGTAGTTCCGTTTGGGTAAGTTTTAGCGTTGAGAAAATTCTGCAATTCATTTGGAATTTTCTTTTTTGTATAACTAAGCAGCATTTCTGTAATTTCTTTTTGATTCCTTAACACCGCTTTATGGAGAGATGTATTTCCCTTGCTTGTTGCAATTATAGGGTCTGCCATGTGGCATAATAAGGTTTTAACAGCACTAATATGTCCATTATGTATTGCAAAATGTAAAGCGGTTCTATTCTCGCTGTCTTTTTCATTAACATCATACCCACTTTTAATTAGATCTTCAAGCTTGAGTATGTTTCCTATGTTTGCAGCGGAATGGATACCTTCCATGTCTTTTAAAATATCTGAAGTGTCTAAACCTAGGAATTGATATTGTTGATTAATAAAGTCAAGAATTTCTTCAATTCCCTTAACAAAAGGATGATTTACTCCAAAAATTCGTTTACTCTCAGGTAATAACTGATAATTGATTCTATAGGCCATGCTTATGTTTCCATTTATGAAATGACATCTTGCTAAAATATGTTTTGCATGAAGAGTATCAGGATGGTCTGGGCCTAAAGCTTTGACTTGTAATTTATACACGTGTTCACTTAATTTCACCCCTTCGCTATCGTTCCGAATACAGGGAAGAATAGCACCAATGTGTCGTAAAGTCCTTAAAGTATAAGAATGATTTGGTCCTAAAATCTTGCTTTTGATCTCATAAACCTTCATATAAATATTTAAAGCTTCTTTAAAATCACCCATGTTATTCAGTACCATGGCACAATTATTATAAGCAGTAAAAGTTAACGAATGTTCAATCCCTAATGTCTTCTTCCTTCTTTCATATACCTCAGAATTGTGAATAAGAGCCTCGTCATATTTTCCTAAACTGTATAACGACAAAGCCATGTGAAATCTTGTCAACAAAACTTCTGAATCATTCTCACCGAAAAGTTCTGCTTGTTTGAAATAAACTTCCTGAAATATTTTCAAAGCTTCTTTATCCCTTCCTAATCGATGCAACACAAGTGCAATAGAGCTCCTCGTTTTTAGAGTAAGTTTATTAATTAACCCCAATATTTTAGTTTGTGTTTGATAAATATTTTCGAATGTACTCAAAGCTTCTTGGTAGTTTCCAGATTTATAATACATAGTGGCAACATCAGTCTCAATTTCTAATGTCAAAGGGTTATCAGTCCCCCAAACATTTTGCCTTCTATTCAAAATCTTTTTATATATTGTCAATGCTTCATTATACTTTTCCTTAGTAATTAAAGTTTTCGCTAAAAGAATTTCATGGTGATCAATTTTACAAAGCATTGTTTTTAAATCATTGAGATTTGGGAAATCATTAAGAATGGCAATAATCAAAAAAGATTTGTGCTCTTTATTTTGACAGTTTAATTATTGCATTTTTCATTTCATTTTCAGCCTTTTCCAATTTTGAAAAGACCCTCATATCACAATTTTGAACCATTTCAAAAATGTTAGCAATTAATTTTAGAAAACCGATAATATTCTCATTAGAAGCAAAATCTAAAGGAGTTTTTCCATTTTTATTTGCCATGTTGTACGCAGCACTACGTGATAATAAGGCTAAAACAATTTCGTAATGATTAAATTTTGCTGCGTAGTGCAATGGTGTACAACCTCCCTTGCCGATGATGTTAGGATTAGGGTGGCTTGGTCTTCATAATCTTGATCACGTTATCCTCGTGGAAACCTTTATTACCAAGATGAGTACATGTAGATGGTGTGTTATTTTCTGTTTCTGGTGTTTCCTCGATTTACAAATGTCTGCCTTCCTTGATGTTATTTTTCACTTTCTTACTCTCATAGAGCGTTAACAGCATATATCGTCAGATTTTCAGGTTGCTTCCATGCAAAATTGATTCTTGCTCTTTTTGTTATGTGCAAAATGACTTTGATCTCTAGTTCGAATTAAAAATGTTGTAGTAAGCTCCGTTTTCTATTCAATATTCGAGAATTCTCTAAATTCCTTTTTTCACGGAAAATAATTCAAGGTCTTTCGACCTTGTAAATCAATTTGCGTTTACATCATATATGTTTGTATTTATGTCAAAAACTTAAGGTTATCACCCAAATGACCTCTCAACTGCTAGCATAATGAGCTAATATCCATCCAGCGACGATCCTATATTCCTCAACCGAATTACTTTTGCAATAAAAGAGCTACCAGGTCACTGCAATATGACCATCGCCTAGCAGCAATATGAAAGTGGCTTTGGAGCCCAGAATTATTTCCTAGAGTGAAATCTGCGCCTTGTTATATTAAAAATTCAGTAATATTCGAATTCCGCGTTTGAGCGCAATGTGTAACAGTGTCAACCATCATGGCCTTTGTATTAATTTTTCATGAGGCAAGCTAGTAACTGAACCACTTTCTAATGGGAATTCGAAAACAGCTAATTCTAAGTTTGCTGTTCTATTTTTTTAAATCCTTTTAAAAGAACATTTATTTCTCCGATGTCATTAATGTTTGAACAACTTAGTAGTGGCAAATTTCTTAGCTGCTCGCTTAACAATGGTTGTTTCTAATATATCTCCCATGTGTTTCAGTATTACATCTGCTCCAAGTTCTAAGTTTTAGGTCCTTCTATCGATCGTAACGAAGAATGTGCAATGTGATGACAAAGGAGTATTTTTTGCTTTATCAATCACTTAGTAAAATGGTAGCAATCGCCTTGAGAATAAGTGCTTATTTACAATGTTGCTTGTATCCTCTTGCGACAGCTGTTCCGAGTGCATTGTTTAAAAATTCAATATTAATAACATCGCAACTGTCAAGTACATGATTTACAATATTTAGGCTTCGTGACAAAACTGCAGCTTGTAATGCCTTTCCATTATCTGAATTAACGTCAGCACCATTGTCTAATAAATATTTAACAATAATAGGATTTTTATTTTGAATAGCAAAATGCAAAGAAGTAAAACAATTCTTGTTTTTCATATTTATATTGCTTCCGTGACTAATTAAAATTTCGGTTACGTCTTTACTATTACTCAATATGGCAAAGTGTAAGGAGTTTAAACAAGTGAGTCCTTTAACATCAATAATAACATTATGGTGTAGCAACTCTTTCACTATCTGATAATTGCCAGAGTACGAAGCTAAATGCAAAGCTGTTTTATTGTTATTATCTTACAAATTGAGATGCAAAATCCTAATGAAGATAATTTTCCTTTATATCAAAGTTTTCCATGAAAATTTGCTGCAAACATGCAAACAGCTCCAACCAAATGTTATTTTTTACATGAATATCTGCATTATTTTTTAAAATTTTTTCAAAAAATATTTTTAAATCCATATTGAAGACTTATATGCAGAGGTGTAACACCAAAGATTGTTTTTGCATTGGTATTTGCTCCGTTTTCAATCATGAAGTTTACCAATTCCACGTTACCATTTGAAAGCTAATGTGGTAAAGGGGGAAACACATAAATGTCTTCAACAATTAACCGTTGGCACGCTTTTTTTGATCAAGATATTTTTACCACTTTCTGTGTGGTTTTTCTTTATCCCGAGTTGTAGGGGGCTGATTTTGTTTGAGGTTTTTGAGGTTATGTTTGCTCTAATACCTCAATAACAACTTAACACTTTTAAAGTGACGCATTAGCAGCTGCTAAGTGTAAAGGAAGAAAACCTTCGCTTGTTGAAATATTAACATGTGCTCCATTTTCTAACAAAAGTGCAGCAATATTCATTTTCCCATCTTCAGCTGCAACGATGCAAAGGTCATAATTATAGTATCTGAGGGTAGGTTGGCATTTTGCTCCATTGCTTAACAAAACTTTAACGACTTCTTCATGACCATTTTCAACAGCATATTGTAGGGCAGTAGACCCATCAATCACTCGACTATTTATATTTGAACCTTTAGAATAATAAAATTTTAAAATACTTCAAATGTGGCCATTCAAAGCTGTAGTGTGAAAGGAATCTCACCTTATCATTAGTAGCATTAAATATTTAGCAGCCTTTTTCCAATTAAAGTTTTCAACTAAATCCACAAACGCCCTTTTCTGCTGCGATGTGTAAAGGTGTAAATTTTCCGCCATCGTTTCACTGTTAATATTTATCCCTTTTTAATGTAAGCATTTAACTATTCTATTTGAATTTTTAATGCTTGCAATATGGATAGCTGAATGGCGTAATGTTTTTCAACGTAAAATGCCTTTATATATTTTAAAAGTATTTCGAACTGTTTCGGTACAACCTACTAAATACTGGCTTTTGTAATGCTGTTCCTAAATTATTATTTGTTTCCATTGTGCGTCAAAGTTTTTATTGCTAAGAAAAATAAATTAAAATTTTGAGCATGCCAATTAGCAGCAGCTCATGCAGTGGTGTGTCCCCATTAATATCCTAAAATCAGAATTTTGAATATTCTTGTAGATATGCTGTACAGTTGACAAATCTGATCCTTTTGAAGGCACATGTAGGATGGAAACGTAATCACCTCTTCTCGCGAATTAATGTCTGACCATTTTCCCGAAAGGGCATAAAATCTTTCCAAATTACCCTTTCTCACAAAGCCTCGAAAACATATTATTTTTAATGCTATATGTCCAAGCCTCTAAGAGAATTTCTTCTCACTAATGAAGGAATATTTACAGAGGTTTTCTAAAATCACGTTTTTCTTTATTCCACCTCTTGATTGCAAAGTTTTGTGCATTTAGAAAGTATTGCTAGAGTGGAACAAAGTGTTCAACTTCAATTATGCTATTGAAATGTGCCAAATTGATTAACGGCAACCATCTTCCATTCAAGTATTGGGGTATAATCATCAAGAAATGTTAAATTATTCGACAATTTTGTCTTAGAAGTTTCTAGTGCAGAGAATCATCCAAAAGTAACATTCAATAACTTATCTGCCACTCGTTTTCCCACTTTTATACGCAGCTAATATCTTTCGTTTAGTATAATTTTCAAACAATAAATTCTTGTCTTTTAAAAAGCCTTTTAGCAAGAAAGTTTATTTTGGGGCAACAAGATCTTGGCGGTTTGGTGATTGCATATTCCTGTGATTTATATAAATTTTTCGTTTTAGGAAAATAGTTGATTAAACATATTTTGAATTCCTTGTAACTCACTAACATCATTTTGTAAGTTATAATAAGTCTATGCCTAAGATCATAATAATTTGACCGTCTTCAAATGTTATTTTCCACTAATCTCTTTTTTAAACAAGTTAATAGCTTTGACAATATATCGAGAACTTCTGTTTTCCAATACTTTCACATCAGAAATTATGTTTCAATGCGCAATTCTGGCATGAAATTTTGCAACTCTCCTTAGCGTTACTGGGTCGTTGAGTCGAGAGATAAGCAGTTTCACTAACCTTTACCTGCATTAAGCGAAAAAGCAAAAACTTCCCAGAAAACGGGGCCTATGAAATAAGCTATTTTTTTGACTTCATCAATGATATTAGTCATCTTTTCTAAAAGGTATTTTTTCATATTCTGTTTTCAGACATGTGACTATTTAACGTCGTCGATAACACTGCTGAACTAATCTACCTCATTTTAAAAATTTAAGACTTAAATTATCATATTAATAGTCGAAAAATTTCCATAATTTTCATTTACCTCAACGCTAATCTCGGATGAAACTAATTTTTTAATATTTTTATAATAAATTCAATTTCTCCTTACGAAGAATATCAAAAATAACTTCATTAAGAAGATTTTAGGTCTTTCAGAATATTCTTATAATAATCGTCTGATTATCATCTATGTTAATTCTTTTGTCAATGGAATAGGCATGACGAGAATGAAAATTTCGAGAGATTTACAAGAATTTTTTCTCGTGTTTCCGGAACATAATGAGATAAAGAAGATTACTTGTAATGGCCGACAGATTTGGAGTTCCAAAGTGTTTTTTAAAATGCTCTCCTGTAATTTGCAAAGCTCTATTACGATGATTTTACCCTCTTGTTGGTGCAGTCAGTTTTTCTAGCTATATTTCAAACAATCATTGATTTTCAGCAGAGAGTGAATATATCTTAGAAGTTTGAAAATCCTTGTAAAGATTCTCAAAAACATTGAGTGAATGCTTCATTATTTCACTAACTACATGTCGGACGGCTCTCACCTGGCAGTGTTAGCAAACACTTCATTGATATCAGTAAGTTTGATATACTTTTTTCTTTGTTTAGCTTCAATTAAAATTTTCCAAATGCTGAAAGATCCTAGCCTTTATTCAAAGTCGACCTCAAATAAAATTAATTTCTTCCTGCTTCTTAGTATAGTGAAGAAATAAAAATAACCACAACAAAATTCTATTTCTTCCCAAGGCAATGATGAATAGGTCATTTTTAATTGCCTTTTTAACATATGAATGTTTTTAGCAATAAATTTCGCAATGTACAAAAACTTCTCATTTATATCCGGATTGGCGAATGTTGCATTCTTCAAAAATCTCGAAACTTTCGAGAACTACATCAATTCTCTCCAAAATATCATCAATGGAGGTATCCATGCTACCAGACATTTGAGGATGAAATCGCAAACTTAGAATTTGCTCTACACAATATTTCCCATTTTGTTTTGATAAAGGGAACATTTATATTTTTAGAATCTCAATAGGAACTTGCCCACCAAAGAGAAATTCCACTTATTGTTGATCCAGAGTCGAATGCGTCCCTGGCCACATATTGTATTAATACATCAAGTAATTCAGTATTATTTGAGCGTATCGCATAATAAAATGCATTATGTCCCTCATTATCTTCGTCACTTGGTTGAATCGTTTCTTTTCTAATGAAGGTTGTAAAATGATTTTCAGAATTTTATCATTCTTAAAAAATCCACCTTTAAAATTTTGATTGGATTGTATTACAAAGCCAAAATCACAAATATTGGTACTTTTCAAAAGCTTCTCAAATTTGAATCTAGCATTTAAAATTATATTAAGAATCCGCAGATTCATTAACAAGATTCCACCAATATTTGAGGGATTTCTTCAAAGCTTCTAAATTACATTTAGATGATTTACTTCTGATAAAAGCTAGAAGGTCACAATATAATTTATATTTCTCTTCATCACTGTCGACCGGTTTAATTTCAAGGACGAAATACCGTGTTTTGTAATTTTAAAGTCCAACAATATTTTTCTTCTTCTTCTTCTAGTGCACATCTCTCTTTATTTTTCGAAAGGTTTTCATTTTCGAAACCTGTATTCGTGTGTATAAAAAGTTTGTATATATATATATATATATATATATATATATATATATATATATATATATTATATATATATCAAACTATATATATATATATATAATATATATATATATATATATATATATATATATATATATATATATCAGTGGCGACTCGTGTATAGGAGCGATGGAGCGATCGCTCCTCCTCACTAATTAAACATAAATTCTGAATTATAACACTTAATTAAAAGATCATGTTTTTAATAAATAATTGAATGGAAATTTTAAAAACTCTTGTAATAAGGCAGAAACGTAAGAAAATTTCATCTAATAAGAAGAAATTGAATAAACATACTTGTCTCAGTTGTACGTAGTTTTTGAAATTCTATTTATATAAGAATATGAGTTGGCGAGCGAAATCATTCATCGCTCCTGATAGCTCCAATAGTTATGTGAAAATTATACGTCTGGCAGCGATATAGAAGAGATTATAAAATACTTACTTTGGAGCGATTCTTAAGATCGCCTCAGCGTAAGTTGTCGTACACTGATTATTATTATTATTATTATTATTATTATTATTATTATTATTATTATTATTATTATTATATATATATATATATATATATATATATATTTATATATATATATATAAAATATATATATATATATATATATATAATATATATATATATATATATATATATATATATATATATATATATTATATATATATATATATATATTATATATATATATATTTATATATATTATATTTATATTTATTATTATATATATATATATATATATATATATATATATATATATATATATATATATATATAGCGACACATCGAATCCCATAATAATTTATTTTTTATGTCAGTTAACGTGCAATCATTTGGAGTGAGTTTGTGTTTGAGTTTTTAATTGTTTTATATATTTTTTACATGTTAGTATAATAATTTCAAAATGAATAGTGTATTAAATATATTAAATAATAAGTTTTCAAGATTTTCTCTTGAAGAAAAATTAAATATAAAAGAGCTTGGTAGGCCTATGCCAAATATAAAATTAACTCAGACATCATACAAGAGCAAAAAACCGTACTCTCGAAAATTTAACGTGGATTTATATAAGAGACACAAATGGCTCTGCGGCTCCTCAGAGAAAAATGCTCTATTTTGCTTCCCATGTTTGCTATTTGAAGGAGATGATTCTTGGGCTAGAATTGGAGTGACTGATTTAGCCCATCTATCAGTCAAAATAGGTAAACATGAAGCTTCTGTAAGTCATATAAACAATGAGGCTAATTTAGCAGTATTAGGAAAAGTAAATATAAAAGAAAATATTGATTCTGCTTACAAACAAGCGATTGAATGCCACAATCAGCAAGTTACTAAAAATAGATACATTTTACTAAGAATTATCAAAGCCATCAAATTTTGTGCAAATCTTGAACTCCCCTTAAGGGGTCATGACGAAAGTTCTGATTCTATGAATCCTGGTGTTTTTAAATCCTTAATAGAATACAGTGCTGAATTAGATCCAACTTTAAGAGATCACTTAAAAAGTTCTAACGTTTTCAAAGGAACTTCAATGACTATACAAAATGATTTACTTTCTTGCTCTTGGGAAATATGTAGGATGCACATATTAAAAGAGATTTCACAAGCTAGCTTTATAGGCATAATCGCAGATGAAACCTCTGATATATCAAACGAATTTCAATTAGCTCTCATTTTGCGCTATGAATATGACGGGAATATAAAAGAAAGATTTTGGGGACTTTTTAACCCAGCTTCTCACAGGGCAGAATCAATAGCTAGCGTTATTTCTGATCAATTAAAATCCATTTTACCGAACTGTCCAGAAAAATTGATTGCTCAAAGTTATGATGGTGCCGCAGTTATGAGTGGACACGTCAGTGGTGTAAACGTATTTATAAAAGACGTTTATCCAAATGCACATTATGTACACTGTTATGCGCATCAAATTAATTTGATAATGACTCAGTCAGTTTCTCAAATTCCAGAAGTTGGAGAATTCTTTAGAAATATGTCACTAATTCCAACCTTTTTTCACAATCTCCTCAGAGATGCTCTGTATTAGATGAAATTATTGGGAAACGGTTGCCAAAAACTGTTAAAACAAGATGGAATTTTAACATCCGAACTGTAAACATGGTTTTTGAACATAGAGAGCTATTGTTAGAGTGCTTTGAAAAAATTCTAAATGAAAGCAAACAACCAGGAACACGAGGTTATTGACTGATCCTACTTTTGTATTTTGGCTCACTGTTTTCCGCCATATAATGCCGCACGTAGATTGTTTCTATAATAAAATTCAATCAAGAAATGCAGACGTAATTCTCATAAAACAAGCTGTGAGTGAACTACAATTAGAATTAGGAAAGATTAGAAACAGTATGACCACCATAATGGAAGAAATTGAGGGAACGTATGATGTTTGTGAGGTGAAGAGAAGAAGATCGTTAAATGCTTCCAATTACTACGAAATTAAAAAAGCTGCTGCGTATAAAGTGTGTGACATAATAATATCTCAGTCTAAGGAGAGGTTTTCGTTTAGTGATCATTTACTATCAGCTCAACTTTTCGAGCGTGAACACTTTAAATTATATAGAACCTCATTTCCCACAGTTGCATTTGAAAAGACTGTAACTGTTTATCCATTTTTTAACATCTTGAGACTCAAATCTGAACTTCAAGTTATATATTCTAGAGAAGATTTTTATTCCCTGAAAGG
>JABUQX010075960.1:0-17574 GCA_015478945.1 Trachelipus rathkii
GTTTCTTTTTATGCTTTAAATTCTTATTCGTCTTAACTTTACGGACAAGTTTACGAATGATGTTGCTGTGACGACGTAACTTTCTCTTCTGACCAGTTTTCAATGGTATGACATTTTTTATCATATTTAAACAGATCTCGCAGATACAGTTTACAAATGCAGTGTTTTTTAGTAATTTCTCTTTTTCTTTTTTACTAAGTTTCTTATAATTTTTCATCAACGGTAAATATTTCTTTATCCGCATTATCCAGGAATATAAACAGTTTCGATTTCGGAAGGTAGAATGTTGGTGCGGAGCAGGACTCTGTATGTGTTTTTAGGGTGAAGTTCGCACATCAAAAGGATCGAAGTAACCTCTTTATATACTTTTAAGAACTCTTTCCTTTGAAGGGGAAACATTTGACTGGCTAGCACGTTGATCTGACTCATGTCGCGTCTCTGTCCGAAAAGAATCAAGTACTGTGTATTCAATGAGATACTACGCATATGCTTGCTTTGGTGAAAAATGTTCTGTGTAATAAAGAACACCGAGATATTTAGATGGTGAGAATAAACTGTAAATGTTTCGGCTACCTCAATATTCACCTTGTGCATGAGATCGTCCAATATTATTACCTTATGTCCTTTTATGTTCTCTAACGATTTTACGTCATAAATACCTTCATGAAAATGAATAAGGTTTTTATATTCGTTAAACTTTGCCTGAAACACGTTATAACACCATATTATTTTCACTGGAAGTTCTTCAAATATCTCTAATTCACTTAATAATTTTAGTATTGCAAATGTTTTTCCGCACCCAGTTGGACCGGCTATAAGACATGTTGCAGGTGTACGGAACATGAATTTATGCACGTCCTCCATGATTGACATCTGTTAGTTCAGTAAGGATGTAGTATACATAGATTTCCTTTTAAATATATTTTATCCTAAAGGTACGTTCTACGGTTATTTCAAACTTACTCTTTCGAAAGCTTTACAAATATGCCACTCGTTCAGGTCATTTTCCAGTAGGTATTCTCTTAGTACATGCGCGCCATCTCCTAATATATATGTGAAAAGATCACGTATAGAAATCATAGTATGTTTATTTTCTGGTCCATCAGTGTAAATAGAACCGCGCCATTGTTCTTTAAACATTGAAATAAATTTATGCACGTCTATGGATCTCAGGAAGTATTCAATAATATCTTCAGAGTTACCCGCAAGCATTTTCTTAAATGTGTAGTATTCCTCATACAGAATATAATGTGCTCTATTTACGTGATTACTCAACATTTCACCCCTTTCACTCTGTAATAACACCTTCTTGCGAATCTCAGACATATACTTCAACTGTTGTATCCCTGTAATAAAGAATCCATACCGCGTGGGTTTAAATGTACGCAAGTTATACGCTCTCCATACTCTTACCTCCATTCTGATTATGTTATGTTTCTTTGAAAACTCGATAATGAGTTGTTTAGGTTTCCTCTTCACACTCTGGCTAATAACTACTTTTGTTCCGATTAAACTCCCCGATGGATTACTGCACTGCGAAATGAATGTTTCGGCATGTAAACATACATTAAGTAGTTCTTCTGTATTCATAAATACCCGTTGGTTACTATAGTTTGCACGGGGGCTAGTACACGTGTGAAATTCACTACCTTCGGGTGTTCTTTTATAAACAATTGAAACTCCACAGTCTGGCAGATTTTCCACCCATTGTACAATGTCCTGTATAGAGATGAAACGGTTAGTTCTGAGCATGATGAACACGGTAAAATAGCAACGCTCTTTGTACGAAGGTTCGATAACACTTCTTCCTTACCTAAAGGTTACAATGGAACTGAGGGCTCATCAGAATATATACATCCTTATCTAGGGAAAGTATATAAGAGGTGTGATATTATATTCTATTCATTCTTAGGAAAGCTTTTGACCCGTCAGGATGCATTTCTTAACCAGCGCGTCTCATGGCTGTTGTAAATCAGAATTAAATCTTTTCAATGTTCCGCCAACCCAAGTTAGTGTGCTTAATAGTAATTACGTATCTGTCAACCCTACTCACTCGATTACCAATAGCGATGCACCTTTAGAGTTTATAGTAACTGGTTCAGGGGACTTTTACATCGATCCCTGTGACATCCATTTATACTTGAAAGTGAAACTTTTATCAGAAGATGGAAGCGATCTACCGTCCGACGATCATGTCGTTTACACTGAGAGTAACTTTCTGTATACAGCTTTCAGCCAGCTGGAAATATTCCTTAATGAAACACCTGTTAATTCAGCTACAGCCTTATACCCCTACAAATGCTACATCAACAATCTTTTAAACTTTAGTGAAGATGCGAAACAGTCCCACCTGCAATCCTGTGGGTTCTACAGCTTTAAAGATGTAGATAAGCATATTGACCGGGCTGCGAAATCTCCAAATAACACATACGAGTTTTACGGTCGACTAATGGGCGATCTACTTAATCAGGAGCGACTTCTACTCCCAGGGGTGGAACTTAAGTTGAAATTGACTAGGGCGGCTCCCCAGTTTGCATTGAAAGTACGCACTAAAAGCGGAGCTACGAGTTCTCCACCATCCCCAATTTTCAAATTGTTAGAGACCTATATTTATGTACGCAAAGTGAAACTCACGGCTAACAGGCATCTTGAAATTGAAAAATCACTTCTTTCCTCAACCGCAAAGTACCCCTTGATACGCGTGGAGACAAAGATTTTTAACTTTACACCTGGTTTATCAAATATTAACATCCCCAACATTGTTAATGCTACTCTACCCTTGAAAGTTGTAGTAGGTATGCTTGAGCATACAGCTGTAACAGGCAAGTATAAAAAGCCGTCCTTTAAATTCCAGCATTTCAATGTAAAACGGATCAGTCTTCAAGTCGATGGGCATTCACACGGTAGGGATTACGAAACGTCTTATAGCACCATTCCCTATGAGTCGCTGTGCTCTCGGCCTTTCTACGACCTGATAGCTCAAACTGTGCAGTGTAGTGATACAGGAACGGGTATTACACTACAAGATTACGTTGACAATTCTAATTTATATGCTTATGAACTAACAGCCGACCTTTCTTCGTCAGCCTCTACTCATTTAAGCGCTGTAACGAGTGGATCATTAGGATTGAATTTAAATTTTGCTTCGAGCTTACAGGTTCCTGTTTCAGTCATGGTCTATATGGAATACCAGAGTCTCATTGAACTAGACAGGGTTAGAAACGTGCTTCTAAGCGGCTAATCATGAACGAGGCTGAACTTGCCATGTTACTGGCATCAGTAAAGGGCTTCAAGCATACATATGCCAGTAATGAATTAGAAAATATAAAAATAAGAGTAAACGGAGGGTTGATATTTAACACTTCACCTAGATGGGAAACTGCGCAGGGACATTGGGCTGTACTGTACAAACTTGATGAAAACTGTATGATTCTAGTTGATTCACTGCATCAATCGACGTTATATTCAGCCCCTTATATAAAGCAATTCCTAAGAAACAATAATTCAAGCTACATGAAAACCTTAACGTTTCCGGTACAATCATACTGCGTCGCAGTTATGTGGAACTCTACGCCGTTTACTTTTTACAAGGATTACTTAAAAAGCGCCCTCTTGAAGATCTCGTTAATGTATTCTCAGCGGGAAATCCCATACTCAACGCATTTTTTATCTTTGTAATTTCAATTATATAAAAAATGTTATCAATAAAAGATTATTTTTTATAATAGCGTTTCAGTGTATGATTCCTCATCGTATTCCATCTATTTTAAAAAGAAAACTATATCGTATAATTGTATTATGATATTAGTCCTGTATAGGTAATATATTTGTTGGTCATGTGTGTTATTTGAGAGTTCAGGAGAATTGTTTGCGCGCTTCGTGTTTTGGGTGACGTATCATATGGTTATATGAGTTGGAAATGATGTACTGAGTTAGCCTTGAGTGGCCACATTAGGCCTTAAAATACTGTGTGCCTCTGTCTTAGGGCTGATAAATGTTAGCGTGTATTTATGAAACCCTTGAAAGCAGAGGGTGTATTTACGTCAGAGTGTTCAAGGACTGTCGCGTATTGGGCTGTGAATTGACATACGTGTGCTCTTTGAAATGGTATAATAATTGTTTTATAGTATTATATATGATACTATTTATTAATTTGTATTTATTAAGTGTGTAGTATGAGGTAGGGTATTATATATATATATTATTAGTTATGTGTGTAGATTAAGGTGTTTTATACTTATATTTATGTTAGTTATTCGTATATTTGTATTATATATTATATTGAGTAATATAGTATATTGGGGTAGATATTATATATTTATATTAATTGATATAGGATTTTTATTAGTTTATTAAGCTATATTATAGTTGATTTTATTTGATAGGTGTAGCTTATAGTTATGTATATAGTGATATGTATTTGGGTTATATTTATAGGGTTTATTTTATATGATGAGTTATTATATTATAAGGGTATTATATAAGTATAGTGTATATATATATATGTGATATTATTCATTCTGTTCAGTGTTTTACACTCGTTTGGAAGTGGAATTGTTTGAAGGTGATATAGATATTCGATAATATGTCTGCAGATAATCAAAAACGTGGCTTAAAACGTACTTTCAGTGGAGATGACGAAACTGTATCAGAAACCATACTAGTGGAAGTAGTCGAAGAGGTGGAACTAGTAGAAGCTGTGAGGACCTATGAAAAGGCTGTCGATCGTGAGCGCTGATGATAGCGAGCGCAGAATTGACATCCATAGCTCCGTGCTCGGAAAAGGGTAAAAGTGCCTGTTAAGATGTAATTATTAGTTTATTATGTTATATTAAGTGGATTTATATTATTGATTATTATTAATTAAGTTTAGTTGTATTGATAGTGTTAGTTGTTATTAGTGTGTAGGGGTTGAGTAAGGTTGAGTTGTGGTATTAGGTGTGTTTAGTATTGGTATTGTAGATATTGTAGTTATTGCATAGGGATTTATATATAGAATATATATATATATATATATATTATATATATATATATATATTATATATATATATATATATATATATATATAATAATATATATATATATAGCTAGGTTATATATATATATAGTTATTTCATATTTTTTAACAGCGTAAGGTGGTTTTGGACGACCGAGAACGAGAATACCCCTCCTGTTCCAGTCGAACACTAATGAAAGTTGATCTGATATTCTACGGAGTAATGATGAGGAATATGTTGCAAGCCGCTACTTGAATTCTGAGAGAAAAATGAATTTTATCGTCTTAGGCTTCGGATTGTGGTGCGAAAGTCGTTGGGTTACTTGGAGAAATTGTAGTGTATGTTCCGGGTAGTACGCTAGGTGGAGTAAGCTCGCTCTTTTTTCTGTGTATGGGGTGCGTTTATTTAGTGTAGTTGGTTCGCATGGTGCATATGGGATCGCGGGGGTGTTAGGTTCTCTAGGAGTGAGGGGGTGTGAGTGGTTGTATATGTGAGTATGAGTGGAGATGTGGTATGAATGTAGTGGGTGTTAGGTGGCGGGTATTATGGTAGCTCGTAGTTTTTGTTGCATTGGTAGATCAGTGTCGTGTTTGTTAAATATGCTCGCAAACTGTGTTGTTGTGAAGGTGTTACAAGGTGTCGGGTACGGGTGGCGCCGGGGTGTGTGATAGTTGCGATATTTGTTGAGGTGCGTCCTCTGTGTCGTTGGTTTATGTGTGATGAGGTGTAGATTGTTGGTTGTGCCTTTTGTCTTTACTCTAGAGTGGGTAGGATGGTCGTCGTGATTGTGTCTCTCGTAGATGCTCTGGATTGTGGTGATTTGTGGAGGTGTTGTGTATTGCGTTGGTTGGGGCGAGTAGTCTAGGAGTGAGGGGTGTTTTGTAGGTGCGTGTGATATATAGAGGTTGTGGAGTTGGTTTATGTGTCGGGGTAGGTGATTATTGTTGAGGTGTGGTAAGTTCGTCGTGATTGGTGGGTCGTCGCGGGTGGTGGTGGGGGTGGTTTGTGGGGGTCGGTGTTGGGGGTGTGTGCGTGGAGGGTGAGTGGTTGGGGTTGGTTGTTGCGTGTTGTGTTTGTCTTATTGTGGTGTTATGGAGCGTCTGTGTGTGTGTTGTCCAGTGGAGGTGAGAGTGTGTGGGTGATAAATTCATAAGGGTGGAATGGTTGTGTGTTGGTGGTGTTCTAATGTGGACTGATTGGTAGTTTTGTCCTGTGAGTTATGTATTCTTCTAGGTTGGCGTGTTTGCGCTTATATGGTTGTTTAGTTGACAATCCTTACATTTTGTTTTTTATATTTACATACATGTTTTTCGCTTCCTTCTATAGATTACACGCCGGAAAGCCCGCAGTCCTAATAAGAAGAGGTTAATCTCCAAACTTGAACGGCGCAAACTTCGGCGTATCGTAGAAGCCCAAAACCAAACTGAGTCATCAGGTCGTGGATACAGTAGATGGTAAATCCAATCCAGATAGCCCAGGCCGTGATTCCGCGGCTCCTTCTACACCTCCCAACGCTGAGACGAAAAACAAGGAAAGGTAGGCATATTTCAAATTCTGGAATACGTATATATTGTCCCTATAACAATCTACATTTAGCTTACACGTTTCTTTTTCTCCTTTCAACAGAAATCATCTGGAGTGCCTCAACAATCAGACTTAAATACTGTGAATCTTCCAAATACCGTGCAGCTACCCCGTTCCCTTATCCTGAAGCGGCGAGTTTTTGGTCGCGTGGTTTGTGTGTGTGTGGCCGCACGTGTCGGAAGTCGTCGGTATGATTTGTTACGGAGAGTTGCTATGATGTGGGTAGTTCTATTATTATTTTTACGGTGGAGGAGTATATGTATGATTTGGACTTGGTGGTGTTGAAAGTATTTGTGGTGTTGATAGTCAGGTAAATATTGGATGTGGTATATACGAAATGTTTATGATTCGTTTCATATTCGTTGTGTTATTCGCGATAGGAAGTATAAGAGAGAGATAGTGATTGAATACGATGTGTAATGAGACGTCGTTGGCGCGGTTTTGTGGTGCTTATGGGCCAGGCCCTCTGTAGTTATTGATCGGGGCTGTTTTGCGGGTCCTTACTGGTGGGTTGTGTTGTGGCGTATGAGGTGTGTGTGTCAGCTTGACGGAATGTTGATGGAGGGATATGTAGGGTTGATTTTGAGGGCCCCCTGCACCTTTCTCTCATGGTTGGAGTATAGTTTTGTTGAGGAGTGAGGTTATAGTGCTGATCGGGTGTAGTAGTGATATGTTTTACCTGTAGTTGATTCAGGTTTTGGTTTTAGGTCGATAACCATCGCTTCAGAGTACGTTTATCGTTACAGTTTTTTACCGGGTGTTCGGCGGTGATCGTGTTTTTAATTTAGTTGATGGGGTGGAGTTGTCTGTGTGATGTTGCGAGTTGGCTCAGTTAGAGGGTGTTGTGAGGTGTGGTTGGGTTTACGCTTGTGTTGTGTTTGTGTGTTTTATGTTGTGGGGTGTCATACACAAGCGTGATAGAACAGGTAAGAGGAGTAGTGACATATCGGGAGAGTATACCCTCCGTGCAGGTTTCCTTTTTACGGATAGAATGGGGGCCAATTCCATATACGAATTCCGCATGAAATTATATCTCGACCAAATCTGGCACAATATTTATCGGACCGTTTTCTAGAACTCTTTCGAGTCTGGAGACCAAGCCAATGCGGATGATTTCATTGTAGATGTTCAGATATGTCATAATACAGAGGGAAATGGTCCAATTGACCCTTCTTCTGTGAACTTTAAACACCCCTACGTCAATAAAGTACACTTAGGTATACATAACAAGAATAGGTCAATAAGAACAAGTGTAGGATGCGGTTTCCGAGCTATAGCTGCATGCTATAAGCTCCACACTCATGTACCTAAAAAGCCAGACGAAACTGCACCTAAAATAAAAGGTTTTACTCCTCATGATCTACATACAATAGGTGAAGAGATCGCAACTCGTTGCGGTCTGACTTAGAATGGCGTAACCCCTAAAGGCAGTTGATGATTTTTTGCTTGTATATTGGAGAGTGTAAAGAATTAGAGTGTAAAGGTGATATTCGGTTTTGTGCTAGAGATATGAGCATTTGGACAAATGGTCTCGCGGATCGATATGGTGTGTGGTTTGGTAGTTAAATTCCGCTAGAGCGGTAGATCCAGAATTATGGTGGGTTGTCGGTTGGTTGGTGATTCTTCGTGTCGTCGGTTTGTTATTTGATGGATAGGTGATTATGATTGTGTCCCGTGGATAAGTAAGTCGGGCCCATGTATGTATGTTGTGATGCTGTCTCGTTGTTGGGTGTCGCGAGGTGTGATAGGAGTTTCCATCTTATGAGGTGATTTGCTTGTTAGGTAGTGTAGTAACCTAAAGAATTCGCGTGGCCTGGTGGTTTGTGTTTTTTTGTTGTTCATGTTTTCGAGTGTTAGTTGTTATGTTTTCTGGTGTGTCTGTTTTGCATCTCTAGACCATTTTAATTGTTAGATCATTTTACAAAATTTTGATGTGTGCAGCGTTGAATATCAGTGGGTTTGCTCGCGTGAGCGAAGGTGGCTCCTGTATATGCTTTATAAATGTTGAAAGCTTTTGCCGTTTTTGCGAAGACATCTACGCGTTTTTTGTTGTGTATCTCAGGGTGTGGACTCTGGAGCAGCAAAGTGGTCGTGATTGTTTGGTGGGTTGTTGTGTCTAGCGTATCAGCCTGTGTTTGCGGGTTATTTTGTGCTCTGTGATTAAATTTTTGCGTATGAGATAGTGATGTGCTCATCATGTTATGGGAATTTACCTGTAGAGCTTGGGTTGGTGGTTGGATGCCTTTTTGGTGTGAGAGTGAGATGAGTTATGTGATAGTTGTTGTGGGTGGGGTGAATCACCTTGTGTTTCGTTTGTGGTCGTATGGAGCTGCATGTGGCTAGTGATTGTTGTGTGGCGTCAAGGTGTTGTGGTAGGTTAGTTGCAGTGTGTTGTATTGTAGAAGTGTGTATTCGGTTAGAGTGAGAAGTGTGTTGCGATAGTGGTTCGATACTCAAGTGTTGTTGTCATGATAGAAAATCGCAATGGGGTTCCAATAACTAGGATGAGTGTGTCATTCGGCTTATCATAGCGGCTGTGTAGTCCCGAGCTTCGATGGGTTTTATGTAGTGTTTGAGATATTAGTGTGGATATTGAGGCTGTAGTTAATCATAAATAGCCGGTTAACGCAGGAAGGAGACGTCGCCTGGTGAGGTTGATGGTGAGTGTCGAGTAGTGTTTTCGTGTTGATGATTGTTGCGTAGTTGTGATATTGCTAGTAATTGGAGGCATTGGTTGAGGACTGCGCTGCAGTGTTGTGTGTTATGTGTTGGGGTTGGGGGGTATGAAGGTAGTCTGAGGAGATCGTATGTTGTTCTATGTCACCTGGTGGTGGTGGTTATGACCTTGCGGTGGCACGGTGTTGCGAACTGAAATATTCAAATTGAAGTTGGAGGCAACAGAAGAGGTATGAGGAGATGGTCCCGTCGATTATTTCGTCATACGTAGGTGTTATTGTGTTGGGGTGTGAGGATTTTGCTGGAAAGTAAACTCGCACGATAACGGATGTCGTATCGTGATTATGTATTGGGGCTGGGATAGGGTGGGCTCTCTATAAGTTGTGTGCGGCATAGAGTGTTGTCGATATCAGTGTTTGTGGTGTATCGAGCTAAAGTCTTGCTCTTGTCGTGGATGGAGTCCTAGTGGTTGACTCGTTCAATGGGTTTCGCTCTCTATTTGGATGTTCTTTCCGCGATACTCTGTTTGTAGGTAGTCGTGGGTGTGTTTAGCGGTTCGTGATTTTGATAGGGTTGTAGTACTATGGAGGTTTGGTAGGTTGGCTCGTTGTCGTGGGACAATAATTCTATGTTGGTATTAGGGACACGTGTGAGTGATTGTGGTTGTTATTTGGCGTGGTTGTTGCGTGTTGCCTTGGTGAGGTGGGTAAGCTGAGAGCTGTATAGTTGCAGTGTCGTGGTTTTGGATGTGAGTGTTTGGTTGTGTATGAAGAGGTTGTGGTGTGTTGTGTTGTGTGTTTGTCGCGGGCGTTTCCGCGTTTATCCCTAAGTGGCTGGATGAAGTGGAGATTGAGCTCGATATAATTAATGAGGTTCTAGATAATGTTAATGATTCTGGTGTGTTGGAGACTGCTCTCAGTTGGGGTGCATTGTCGTATGTCCCTGATGCAGTGTTGTGAGATGTTATTGTTATAGGCTTGAATGTTTGTGATGCTGTGTGTTGTGTGGTGTAGTGAACGCTGTTTAAGCGATAAGGGGACGTTAGTGGTTTATACGTTGTATATTGATGGACGTTGAATGTAGCGATTTGTGACTGTTCGTGTTGGTTTGGGTCGTAATGGTAGTTGTGTTTGGATTTGTTATTTTCGGGTCGTGGCAATTGCCTTCGAGGAAATTTCCAGGGGTTGTCGCTGTTAGGATCATGGAGATGTTGACTTGTCTAGCTTTGGATGTTTGTCTGAGTTGGCAGTTTTGGCTGCAGGTTATCTGTTGCATTGGTGTTGATGTTTGCGGTGTTTGGGTGGGTGGAAGAGTGCGGTGTCTGATGCCGCTGATATATGTCCACGCGTGGGTGTGGGTTGCTATTAGGTTTAGGTGTGAGTGTTCTTTTGTGGGAGTGTGGTTTGTTATAGTGGGTGGGTCCATACTGATCTGTGGAGGACGGTTAATTGTGGCTTTTACGCGTCAGTTTTGGGTCGTGTTGTTGTTGGTTCGTGTGCGGTTAGTGTACGGAGAGGGAGGTGGTGCTGAGTGTTCGTAAGTTTTGTAGGGAAAATATCGATGGTGAGTGCGTGGACATGGCAGAGTTTACGTTGTAGTTGGTCTCAGCGCGCTGTAGTAGAATGTGTATATCTGGTGGTTCCTCTTCTGGTATTAAGTTAGTTCGTGTTATTCTGCATGTCTTGTTGTGCGATTTCGAGCGGTGAGGATGTGGAGTGGCTGATTTGCGTTATTGGAGGGAGCTGAATAACATTTGCTGACCTAGCTCGTTCGGCTTCGCGACCGTTGGGTACAGGGTCATTGATAGGGTTAGATCCTGACTTTCTGTTGCCGCATTGCGCTGCTGTGTATGTTCATGGTCAGTCCGAAGCATGCGAAGAAGGCTTGAAAGGGTCGTCCATGTGGCGTGTCGAGTCTGATAGGTAACGAGTAAGACGCATGAGGCAGGAAAGCGTGTACTTATAAAGGCACAAGGGTATGGAAGTATTTGTAGATAGTGAGTGTTGGAGATGGGTGCGCGGAAGTATTGGTGGAGGAGATGAAGTGAAGATGAGGTGTGTGTGTCACTATGTTGTGAGTGAGTCTCTCAGGCTGCGTGTTGGGGTGGTGAGTGGTGCTGCAGTAGGCTTGTGGGAGCTGGGTTAGATTGAGGCAGCATATATATAGTTGAGTGAATTGTGGGTGTTGTCGATGTTTGTTGCAGTATTATCTGGTTTGCGCTAAGTCGTTATTTGGGAGAATGAGTATTCGTTGTGGGTGGCGCAAATGTTGGTTGGTGCGCTGAGTTTCGCGGGTAGTTGATAGTGGGTGGTGTTGGTGTTGGGTGTTGAAGCCTTGTGTGTAGCGGTTGTGTGGCCGTATACAAGAACCTTGCTGGTGTCGTGGCTTGGTGTTGGAGTTTATACTGTTTCGCACCGATCTGATGATGGTTCGTGGCCAATTGTGGGTTTTGGAGTGTGCTCTGTGTTAGGACTTTGCGAACTTCTTGGTCGATGTATTCCTGTTTTGTCCTCAGGTTAAGATGCAGGGGTGGCGCCCGTCTGTTGAGTGCGAGTGAGGCTCTACGAAACTTGTTGTAGTGTAGTGGGTGTGACGTGAGAGTAGGGTATATTAGTTGTCTGTAATGTGAATTTAATTGGGTCGCAGAGATCGTGGCATGTCGTGGTCTACTGCAGTGTATGTTCGTTTTGCGGTGGTAGGAGCCGGCGCTTGAATTCTGTACACTCCTGTCCTGCCTGGGCTGGTGATTAATTGATCAATTTGTGGTTGATATGATTTTCACTTTGCAGAACAGTTTGCATACGCATTTCGGCTGATGAGGCAGGTAATGCAAGACACAACGATAAACCAAGCGCATGTTAAAGTGGTGGGTTGGTGTCTTGGTAGGTTTAGATGAGCGCTGGTCTCGGGCCCTATAGAGTTGAGATTGTAGCTGTAGGAAGAATAGTCTCTTAGTGTAGGTGGTATAAGGAGATTCGGCGATCGTGTGGAATAGTATGGTGGGGATATATAATGTTGATGCGTTCTGTGTCATAGTGTACATCTTTGTGGCTCTAAAGTATTGCGTTGGTTTGGGTTTTGGAAGACTACGAGTGTGGATAATGTAGTGGTAAGGACTGGTGGTATATGGGGTGGCGTTGTCTGTGTGTGGGGTTGCCAGTAGTGGTGAGATTTAGACGGTGCGATGATAAGTGTGACTGTGAAGAAGTTTGCTTTCAAGTGACGGTCGTGTGGTGGCTAAGATTGTTGCGAAGGATCTCGAGAGAGCACAGTAACACTTGATCCTGCATTGTTGTTGTATAGGGTGTATTATTGAGATTGGGAGAGAGGCGTTAATTCCTGGGGAATGGCGTGTGTGTATTTTTTGTAGTTGTGTCTTGAGAGTTTGTAGCTCTTGTCTCAATGCATTATGGGGAAAACGTAGCTTCAACGTGGTATTAGCTCGAGTAGAATGATGAGATATAGTCGTGTCGGAGTGAGGGTGCTCTCGGAGGTCTGGGACGCTGTATATGAAGAGACTGATCTTACGGTTAAAATATCATTGTAGCGGATGATAAACATATAGTCGAAGTCACCATACTAGCTTCACTAATAAAACAGCAAAGGCTACAAATGTAGCTGTTGCTTCCTTTACCACGGGCTTATGCCTCGGGGGGTTTTTTTTTTTGTTTGAACTATATAATCTCCTCGATTCTCTAGGGCAACCGTGTACTTTACTGTGTCCGACAGCTGTGTTTTCAACAGCTCCGTGGAAGGTCAATATAATTCCTGATACTGGAAATTTCTTAGGAAACCTGACCGGACGAGTTAGGACCGGGGATTATAGCGATAGTTTGTGTGCACTGGGCCCAAATCCTATGCCATTTCGAATAAAGAAAAGTTCGAGTTTTGCTTAACATATTAAAAGCCAGAGAGGCTTAAGCGTTTGAGAGTAAGGATTACCGGAAACACATAATTAATTTCCCAAGGCATGGCGAAGATTAATTTGATAAAGATGAGTTAAGGATGTGAGAAGACCAGAGATGTGATTGGATGGGTCTTTAAACGACGATAATCACTGTCTTATAACATGGAGTTAATGGATGAGGCTAGTTGGACGTGTGTGAGCTCTAGTTGGTGAGTGTTGGATGGCTTGTTGTGGACTTTTTCATATAGGATTGTATTTGTAGTTGAATGATGGTGAATCTTCACTTCATGAGAGGTTTTATCCATTAATTTAGATGACAACCTGATGTGTTGTGTGGGTTGGGGATGCTGAGTGTGTGTTGTGCCACAATGTTAAATATGGATTAAGCATATTTACCGTGTAAGGGTTGGGTAGTTTGGTTGTTTGTGGTCTGGGTATAGTTGGTTAAATATGGCTCTAATTTAATCTTAGTGGGGAGTGGTCTACGTCTTTATAATATGTTGCGTTTGAATTGAGGTTTGTTGCGGCTGTCATCCCTATCAAATATATGCGCAGCCTTGTTCGGTATGGTAGTGCTGCGGGACTGGTGTTGAGTCAAGCAGGGAATGAGTCGAGTTGGATAGTCGTGTTAGATTTGTGCGGTCGCATTTTGGTGTTTGTTGTTTTATGGTGGGTAATGCAGGTAGGTTGTATGGTATATATGGTATTATGTGTGGTTGCTTTCGTATCCATAAGTGGGTAGGAGTTTAGTATTGTCAATGTATAGATGTATAGTTTGGTTAGTAGTTGTTAATAATAGTTGAGTAGATTGGATTGTATTGAGGTGTGGGGGGGGTGTTGTTGCTTAGATTAGATGTGAGTTGATTTGTTTGTATGGTGTCTCTCTCATGTTATCGGGGTTGTTTTAGTGTCTATCATAATTGTGTGTTGCCGATTGTAGTTTTTATTGTATTTTGTATTTGGGGTCGCTTGCCAGAGTGTTGCGGTATGGTTTATCTGTTTGTGTGATGTTGTTTGAGTTCTTGGGGTTTGGTCATATAGATACTGGTGTGTGGTTTTAGATGTGTTTAGAGATGAGTTATACGGTGAATGTCGCTCATGACTGTAGCCTGTGCATGAGAAGGTGTGTAAATGTATACGGTCGTGAGTGTTTGGGGAAAGATAAAAAAGCTTGGTGTAGGTTCTGCGTTGCTATTAGCGCAGTGTATTAATGCGCATGATACTGTAGTGTGGTTTTGTTGTGTGTAGGTTGCATGTGTGGTTATGTGGGTGTGTGAGTGATGATTGAATGGTATGTGGGAAGTAGGGTGGAGAGTGTTTCGAGATACGTTCACTGTGTTGATGGTCTTTTGGGAAGTGGGTTGTTGTGGTGTCTGTGTGGTAGTAGTGTGTAGGTCATCCTTTATGTAAGAGTTTGGCTTGATAATTCTGTTGGTTGTTTTGGTTTCGTGGTGCTGTTTGGTTGTTTTTATGTTGGTTGTGGTGTGTGGGTTGGGGTTGTTGTTGGGGTCCTGTGGTGGAAGTGATCTTTGGGTGTGCGTGTGTGTGTTGGTGTTTATCATTGTGTAGTCGCGCTTCACATTTCTCTCCTGCGTTGGTGTGCGCTGTGGGTGGTGGGGGGCTATTTGAAATACTTGTAGTGTGTTTATTTGGGTGTTGGGTTGGTTTGGGCCGTGGTTATGTGATGACCAAGGCGGGTGTTTGAGGTTGAGTGTGCCGGTGATACCGGGCGCGTGACACGGTAGACGACGTTGCGGCTTCTCGTTGTCGGGCCTCGGACGGGCGGGCAATGACGTGTCGTAGGTGGTGCGGTGTTGGGATATTGAATGTAGCGCGTATATTATAGGCTGGGTTAGGCTGGGTGGGGTGTTGCGGGCTGTGTTTTGCGGGTGCGTCAGACGGCTTGCGTGTGCTGTGTGCGCCAGGAGTTCATATGTTGTTGGATTGATGACATATTTGCATCTCGAGAGAAGGGCTTGAATGCCTCGTGGTCCTAAGAAGTAGCAGGTGGAGTTCAAAATATTTACCTGTTTGTGTTGGTGGTGGTGTCAAAGTTTGACCTATTGGAGTGGGAGTATGAAATTAGTGGTGTGTGTTGGGGGTAAATGATAGTGGGGGTGACAATAACTACGAACGGAGGCGAAGCCTCTCCGTGCTGCGGCGGAAAAGCCCTTGTGCTTGTCGAGAGGGTTTTGCTAAAAATTAGGGTTGCGCCAAAAAGAGTGTACGGGTTGGCCAAAAGAATTGAGGGGTGACAGGAGAAATGTTTAGGGGGTGTGGGGTTTGTGGGTGGGTTGTTGTGTTGTTGTGTTGTGTTGTGGGTGTCCAGAAAATTAGTGTGTTTGCATAGAAATGGGTCAATCACCCGAGGATAATAGGGGTCAAGGCCAGGATAGAGGTCATAAGGTGCAGGTAAAAATTGTGTGGTCTTGGTTCAAAAAAATGGTTCAGTGAATAAGGTGTGTCGAATGGCGCAAGGGTGGTACTTGTAAGGTATTTGGTTATGCGGTGGTGTGTGTTCTGTCGTAGAGAATCGTCCCTCTCCGGTATATTTGTCTCTCACTGTGCCTGCTCTGAGGGTTGTGGTACTCTCGTGATCATACTTCGCGGAGAATGAATTGTGATGAGGCTGTGTGCCGAGGTGGAGGGCTCTGCCGAGAGTCTTCCCTGAGTGATTTTCCGTGGGCTCCCCTGTGGGAGCTATCTTCCTATGTACTTTTCCTGTCTGGCGTTTTACCCTGGGGGGCTGTGCCCCCAGGGGTCCCCTATTTCTATTCATTTGCCATGTACGTGAGTGAGTGTGTGTGTGCGTGAGCACATGCTCATGCACATTCACGAGCGTTTTTTACCCTACCCCCTTTGTTCCCCCCCCCCATACGTTCCTGAAGTGTGTTTAGACCTATGCTGGTCGTGTACAGTGGCGTAGCCATACATGGGTGGCGTAGCCACGTCCATGAAAGTAGCTGAGCTACTTTCAAGGCTACTTTCATGAAAGTAGCTGAGCCGGACTGGAAGTCTGGCTCGGTTTCAACTCGAAGGCCAACGCGAACGCGACCGCCGGCGCGAAACCGACGCGAGCGCCCGCAGGCGCAATATTACCGCGCGCGCGACCGCTAAAATATTTAGCTGGTTATGTTTTGTGTTGGTACATTTCAATAAAAATGTGTTTTTAGTGACCGTGAGGACGTAAAGGCGTTGCGCCAGGAGGGGTCCCCCTCTCACCCCCCTCCTGGCGACACGTCTTTACGTCCTTAGGGTACGTAAAAACGTGTTTTTTACTACCCCTAAGACGTAAAGACGTTGCGCAAGCTGTACAGAAGACCCCATCCCACCCTCTGTGCGATACGTCTTTACGTCTTTACTGTCACAACATCAATTTTTGTTTATTAAACATGGGATCGGAGTGTGTGTGTGTGTTTTAATTGTATTATATATATCATATATATATATATATATTAATATTATATTTTTGTCATAATATATATATATATATATATATATATATATATAATATATATATATATATATATATATATATATATATATATATATATATATATATATATATATATATATATATATATATATATATATATATATATATTATATATATATATATATAATATATATATATATATATATATATATATATATATTATATATATATATATATATTATATATAGTATATATATATATATATATTATTAAATATATATAATATATATATAATATATATATATATAACCCTAACAACATCAACCACAACAACAATGCCGATACCTCAACACTAACCACCAACAACAACCATTACACCCAGGAACAACAACAACTACGACAACAACAACAACAAAAACAACAACAACAACAACAACAACACAACAACACAACAACAACAACAACAACAACAACAACAATACTGATACCATCAACGCTATCACCAATAACGACATCAGCAAACAAACAACAACAACAACAACAACCGACTACGTGTCATTTATACTCTCTTCTTATCTGAATATATATATATATATATATAGTCTTTATCGATATATATTTTAATATATTATATAGTATATATATATATATATATATATACTATATATTATAATATTTATATTTATATATATATGAAAAAGATGAAAAAGAAGTCTCACAGAGGATGTATCGGTGCTTAGGTATAAGTGTTTCATATATGTTTTCAGTACTCGCTAATGAGTCTGAGGACCCACTTAATGGGTTCCTATTTGAATGACAAAGGATGATGATGAAGTAAAAATGGGGGTATAGAGCTGAAAAGAGATAGGAGATGGAGGTACTCGCACCAAAAAACTTGCTTATCGACTTACTTTATCAATCCAGTGTACAAAGATGTATGTAGATTCCTATATTTTATTTATTGAAAACTTGTT
>JABUQX010075961.1:0-7500 GCA_015478945.1 Trachelipus rathkii
GATTTTCCGGCGCTGTTGAACCCCTGTTCTTCTTCTTCTCCTGTTCAACATTCTGTGGGCCATCATATAGAGACTACTGGCTCTCCCACTTTCGCTCGTGCTCGGCGTCTGCCTCCTGACAAGCTCAAGGCAGCCAAGGCGGAGTTTGAGCACATTCTCGAACTTGGTATCGTCCGCCCTTCCAAGAGTTCATGGTCCTCCCCCTCCACATGGTGCCTAAAGGTGCTTCTGATTGGAGGCCTGTGGGAGATTTTAGGGCTCTGAACGCTTGTACGATACCAGACCGCTACCCGGTCCCGCACATCCAGTCTTTCACCTCGAATCTGGCCGGTAAGACCATCTTTTAAAACTGGATCTTGTCAGGGCTTACCACCAGATCCCAGTCGCACTAGAGGACATACCGAAGACGGCCATCATCACCCCTTTTGGCCTCTTTGAGTACACACGCATGCCTTTCGGTTTGAGGGGTGCAGCTCAGACTTTCCAGCGCTTCATCGATGACGTTCTTAGAGGTCTCCCTTTCGCCTTTGCTTACCTCGATGACCTCCTTATAGCTTCCTCTTCTCCTGCCGAGCATGAGCAACACCTACGTGCCGTTTTTGCCAGGTTGGACGAATGTGGCATGCGTCTTAACCCGGCAAAGTGTGTTTTTGGTGTCCCTTCTCTTACTTTTCTAGGACACACTGTTTCAGCGGATGGCATTTGTCCTCTTGCAGAGCGCGTCGAGGCCATTCGCACCTTTCCTAGGCCTGTCTCTCAGAAGCAGCTTCGTCAGTACCTCGGCATGCATAACTTCTATCATCTTTTTCTCAAATCGGGCGCTGATATTCTTCGACCCCTCACCGCTCTCATCCGCCCCAAGCACCGGGGCAGTTCTACAAAAGTGGACTGGTCTGACGAAGCTACGGCTGCTTTTGAAGCTTCCAAAGAAGCACTCGCTTCTGCCACACTCTTAGTCCACCCCCAGGACTCAGCTCCGACCAGAGTTCAGGTAGATGCCTCCGATTTTGCTGTCGGAGGTGTTCTCCAGCAGCACCTGAACGGAGTGTGGTCTCCTCTCGCCTTTTTCTCTCGCAAGTTGCAACCTCTTGAGACTCGCTACAGTGCTTTCGGGAGGGAGTTACTTGCGATGTATCTCGCCGTCCGTCATTTCCACTACTTTCTAGAGAGTCGTGAGTTCCACATACTCACTGATCACAAGCCACTTACCTTCGCTATGGTCTCCAGAAACGAACGGCATTCTCCTCGAGAAGCTCGTCACCCTGAGTATGTCTCACAGTTCACCACTGATGTCAGACATATTTCAGGTGTCGACAACTTCACTGCTGACGCTCTCTCCCACATTGAAATCGACGCGATTTCAGCCTTACCCAACATCGCTACGAAGCTATGGCAACGTGCCAAGCTTACTGAAGATCCTGCACTTCCACAAGACTCTTCTCTCAAGCTGGAGTGGCTCCAACTCCCTGGGATAGAGAAGAGACTTCTGTGTGATGTCTCTCAGGGTTCTCCTCGTCCTTTCGTACCTGCATCGTTCCGTAAGGCTGTCTTCCTCAATCTTCACTCGCTTTCCCACCCTGGCATTGAGGCTTCACGCAAACTGGTTGCTGCCCGATTTGTGTGGCCTGATCTGAATGCCGACGTAGCAACTTGGTGTCGCACTTGTCTTCCCTGCCAGCGTTCTAAGGTCCTCCGTCACACCAAGTCCCCTATAGGTACCTTCTTACCCCCTGGTGATCGCTTTGAACGTGTCCACATCGACATCGTTGGACCTCTGCCTCCCTCCCACGGTAAGAAGTACATTCTTACGTGCATAGATCGGTTCACACGATGTACCGAGGCTATCCCTCTATCTGTTGCCAAGGCGGAATCCATAGCTAAAGCTTTCTTGGCTCACTGGATTTCGCGCTTTGGTGTGCCGCTTTCTGTCACAACGGACCAAGGTAGACCTTTTGAATCTTTCTTATGGAGAGATTTGATGAATCTTCTTGGTTCCGAGAAGATTCACACGATTTCTTTTAACCCAAAAGGGAACGGCATTGTTGAACGTTTCCACCGTCACCGTCAGTTAAAGGCTTCTCTTCTAGCTCAGCCCAATCCGGAAAATTGGACTGACGCTCTCCCTTTTGTAATGCTTGTGGCATTCGCTCCGCAGTTAAAGAGGATCTGCACTGTTCGGCCGCTGAATTAGTGTTTGGTTCTCCTCTTCGTCTTCCAGGTGACTTCTTTTCACAGTCTTCTCCTCCTTCTACAGCCGACCCGCTTGCTTATCTTACCCACTTGAGGTGCTGTGCTTCGTCGTGAAAGAACCAACTCCATTCTCGTCCACCAAGGTGCAATTCCTATTAATCCTAAAGGACCTTTCTTCCTCTGCACTCATGTCTTCGTTCGACATGACTCCCACCGCACCGCTCTCCAACCTAAGTACGACGGACCTTTTCCTGTGATACTTAGGAAGGAGAAATTCTTCACGATCCAGCGTCCCACACGCACAGAGGTCGTTTTCGATCGACGCTCCTTAAGCTGCTTTCTTCGGAGGCCGAATCCTCTTGTCCTGTTCTCGCCCTGACGCTTTAACCTTTTGTTTTAATTTCTTCGCTCCTTCAACTCGTTCTTTTAACGTTCCTATCTCTCTTCCAGCATCTCTTCCTCCTCCTTCTCCTTCCTCCTCCTCCTCCTCCTCTCCTCCTCCTCCCCCTCCCCCTCCTCCCCTTCTCCCTCCTCCTTCTCCTTTTCCCTGATCTCTTCCTTTACCACTCCCCCTTCCCCTCCTTCTCCACGCCAACAGCACCAATGTGTCCCGGCTCAGACTCCACCCGCACGGTTCATCGTCATCCTTGCCTCCCTGCCACTCCGGCCTCAGGAATTCTTCACTCCAGCTCCACTGCGGGCTACTCTTTTCCGACAGCAAGCAATACGTTCCGACTCGGGCCCCGATCACCCGCCTCAATCTGGAAATCCTGTCCAGACTCCATCCCAACCGCTTACTAGAATATCGAGCAGGGGCAGGCACATTCGATGGCCGGCGCGCTATTTGGAATAGTTTCGTGCCTTCAGCACTGCAGGGGAGTATCTGTGGTGATTGAGGTCAGGTCAATTTTACCAACATAGCGTGCCAATGCAAAAGCGTAGTTTTTTGAACGAACTCTTTTTCTCACTATGGCAAATCTGGCGATATTCTTAAAGAGCGTCCTCATCTCATTCAAGCGCCATTTTCGCACGACAACGACGCTTTCTAATTACTTAGAAGAATTATGAATTTTTACTCTTTTATGAAGGCTTAAAGCTTATTAAAGCATATGATATTTCTCTTTTTGCCATGGTGAGTAAGATGACAGTGCAAATATATTTATTAATGTATAATAGTGCAACAATCAGGGTTGGGGATTTTTTGGATTTTTTGAGAAAAAAATCAATTTTTGATTTTTTGGATTTTTTGGATTTTTTGAGAATCGTGACGTCACGCGAAATATAATTTGTAAACAACTTTTTTTTTAAGTTCGATTAAGTATTATTTTTAACCCTAGGCCCTATATCTGAGTTCAAAATCTTAAAATAGGGTTTAAAATCTTAAAACAATTAAACAACAACACTAAAGAGTGTTATTTGTAATAATGATAATATATTACATCAGAAATAAAAGAAACATGTTTGAAACATGATCTTTTGTTGACATTTTTAAAGTGTAGAAATTTGAAACAGAGTAGCTTTGCTATGATATTATTATTCTAATTTTTTATTTCTATTGAAATTAAATCACCTAAATATCCAAAAAAATTAAAAAATATATATAAAATCAAAAAATCAAAAAAAGCAAAAAATCATGATTTTTTGGAGCAAAAAATCAAGTGAAAAAATCAGTTTAAAAAATCAATTGATATTTTCCGTGGCATCCCTGGGCCAACAATAGTGATAAATGTTGGTACCTGTGAAGTGGCAGTTATTATATAGTATTTCTTTAAATATTTTTACTTATAATTGCTTAGCTAGCTTATCCTCATGGTAGCACCCTTAGATTAGCATATACTAAGGGCCTATTATTTTATGTAAGCCACTTTCATGGGGAACCTACGCCCGATTTTTGTTTGGCCAATAATACCTTGTAAATTTTTATGTAGGCCGACAAGTAGGCCATCTAATAGTCCCAAAATTTTATTCATTTTTATTATACAAAATTTAATGTAAAATAATTATTTATTATATTTTATGTTAAATTTAGTTATATTATTTTTATTTCTTAGTATTAATTATTCTATTTTTGTTTAATTCCCAGGTTACTGGGGTCCGTATTTCTATCTAAATACAAATTCAACTGCATCAAGTCTTTGTTCAAACCTTTTGGCCCACTAACACCAAACAAGCATCCCGCAAAAGTATAAAAACTATTTTTATTATATACTTCCACATATATATCTCTTCTATATTTTGGTTTTATTTTAGGATATAAAAACTATAATATACTTTCATGTATTTTCTATTTTTAGTTTTAGCCGAATTTGTATTTTTGTCACTATTGGATATAATTATCCAGAATTCACCAGGCTCTAAAAAATAATAAGGCATTACTGATTCAATAACGGTCGCAACCGTTGCTCGTGTTAATTCAAATTAATAATAAAAAATGTAACGAAAAAGAGATAAATTGTCATTTCTTTTCAACTATTTCAACTATCAACCTATCTCTATTCTCTTTACCTTCACCTAATTCGATTTACTCACTTAGTTAAGTAAGTGCTTTTAACCAAAGTCTCAGGCTAAGTTACTTAGGGCTACAAGAACTACTCAAAGAGCCAAATCTTTGAAACAACAAACTCAAGGTAAGACCAATAGATACACAATTGTTCGTTCATTTATTTATATATTATTTTTTAGTCATAATATCTTTTAAAGATTTTTTGATAAATTTAATTTGCTTTAGATTAAATTTTCGTCAATTGTGTAATCTATATGGGTCTTGACGAACCGGTTTGTTGCAAGTTGTTGATAACTCGCGCCTTGTCACAGTGCAAATTTTAATATAGCCAACTCTGAGGCTAATAGCATTAATGCTATTTTGTGTATTGTTAGAAATTTAATTTAAAACTAAGGTTTATTTAAACATTTGAAAGTATTAGAGACGGTAGAAGTCACATGGGCCTATCGGGACTAGCCTATTATTATTTTGTCCTAAGTTTAGTTAGTCCTGGTGTATTTAATTCAAAATTAGGTATGAGAGTTAGAGAAGCAATGCATCATTGCCTAACCATTCCCTTTCAGTGTTTTCCTAAAAAAATTCAAGCTCAAACTTAGACCTTGTAGGCCTAGATCATTTTAAACCTCAAAATTTAATTTTTTTTAGTCTTCTAGACCATTTCAAAATTCACATCAAATAATTTGGCCTGGTGGTAGGCCATCTTTCATTTTTTCCTCAAAAAATTCAATTTCAAAGTTAGGCCTTGTAGGCCTAGATCAAATTCAATTTCAAAAAAAAAATTTTTTTTCATTTATTTATTTATCTATTTATTTATTTTTTTTGGCCCCTAGACCTTTTCAAAATTCAAATCAAATAATTTGGCCTGGTGGTAGGCCATCTTTCATTTTCATCTTTCTTCAAAGTTTCATTTGTCCTTGGGTCATTCTAGCTATAATTTCAGCGAAAATGAATGACCCAGAGATTCAAGCTCTTCTTGATAAAGCATAGTGGATAAAGTTAATAAAAACTCTAAGCCTATAGTTCAAGCCATTTCTTCCCTCAAGGCACAAGTAGATATTTATCTTAGTCAGATAAAGAGTAGGCCTATAGACAATAATAAAGATAAAGATGCAGTTTATGTAAAGGATCTAGTGGAGGAAGTAGAGTATAAAAACTATTATATACTTCCTCATATATCTCTTCTATTTTGCTCATTTTAGTATTTTATTTTAGGATATAAAAACTTTTAGCTATATACAGTATCTTTTATTTATTATTAAGCGGAATTTATATTTTTGTCTATATGTGATATTCATTTTCACTAAATTTCACTAAAAAATTACAATGTCTTACCACAACTGTGGACTCACTTCAAATTCAATAGCGGTACTATTTAATCGTGCTTGTGAAATCAAAATTTTAATAATCAAAAATGTAAGGTGTTTGGAGGTAAATTGTAATTTTCCCTTTCTCAACCTTTATCAACCTACCTCTATTCTCTTTATCTCTTACTCACGCTAATCAATTTACCCTAATAAGTTAATGTAAGTGCTATTTTACCAAAGCCTCAAGGCTGAGTTATCTTAGGGCTACAAGGACTTCCTCAAAGAGCATAAAATCTTTGAATAACCAACAAACTCAAGGTAAGGCTTATGTAGTTGCACAATTGTACTTATATATTAATTTTTTATTTCTAATAAGAGTCCTTGTTAAAAGAAATTAAACAAAAGGATACAAATATTATAAAAATATTTAATGATAACGAAGTTGACTCCCTCGTTCCTGAGTTTCATAATGAGGAGTTGTGTAGTCAGATTCAATACCAATGCTCAATTAAATCAAAATTAAGTGAATTAAAATCTAAAGGGGATCAAAATGCAACCCCTCAAAAAAATACTTGCTCTCATTTGAATGAATCTGTTCTTAAAGCTATAGATTGTCACCTATTGTGGTTTCTTTGAGGGCAATAAAACTAAGTTTGCTTATAAAACCTTCATTTCAAAATTTAAGAATTACTTAGATTTACAGAAAAATTTAAATGAATTCATTAAACCTCACTGCTTACAAATAAATTAAAGGGATATGCATTCTCTCTGATTCAGAATCTTTCTATTAGTGACAATAATTATAATAAGGCTCTTGAACTTCTAGATAAAGAATTTTTAGATGAAAAATTTATCATTGATGAAATCATAAAAAAATAATCTCTTTAAAACCAGTATTTGACCCAATATATAATGCGACTAGGGTTTACTTAAATGATATCAGAAGTTCAGAACATTAATATACGAACTTGAGGGTTATAACCTCAAATATCTTGAGGAACCTACAGGGTTAGCATTACTTAGCCACATAGTTTTATCAAAATTACCTAATGTTGTAGTAAAGAGATTACTCGTAAGTTGAACACCAATTATCCTGATTTAAATCAAACATTCGATAACTATAATAAAGTTATCAAAAAATATTGTTAAAACGTCAAATCATAATAAAAGTCAAAAATTCAATTCAGGACAGCCATTTTGTAATTATTCAAAATTTAAAAAAATTAAATACTTCGGATAAGCCTAATTATCAATTTAAACATAGTTAAAATTAAAGGATAAAATCTAATAATAGGCATGACTCCAATTCTGCTTTGCAGAATTTCAGAACTCATACTAATGTAGCTAGTGAAAATGAAGCTTCTCATAGTATTGATTCCTCCACTTCTAAAATCAAAAGTTATTCAAAATCATGTAAGTTTTGTTCATCCCAAGGTCATGTGATGACCAATTGCAATGTTTATCAAAACGTATGATTTAAAAATTAAAAGATGTAAAGAAATA
>JABUQX010075961.1:10000-12500 GCA_015478945.1 Trachelipus rathkii
TTAATTTATGAGTTTATAAAATATTTTTCTTATCAGATTTTAAATTGTATTAAGCATTCGATTTCGATAACAGATAAACTTTTTTTTCCCCTAAATTTCCTAAACTCTCCTCTCAATTGCTCCAAAATGTTGTTTAATTACTTACCGTTTATTATCCCGTTAGTAATGTAACGTTTTTCTTATGCTGTATTATATCTTATTGGTTCGCCTTGAAGTAAAAATGAATGTGACTGTTGCCCGTTTAAATGAGTCCATTAACCTTCTTTCGTTCGTTACTTGAACTTGCTTCTTTTGTGACTAGTGAAAAATATAAGAAGTAGGCCTAATAAGTGCTGTAATTTAATAAAAAAATATATACATATTTGTATTAAAACTTTAAGTTGGTATATCCTATTATTTTTACATAATAATAACTATAAGTATTAATTAAGGTATTTAGGCTTTGGAAGTATTCTTTGAATGTGGAGTATGTGCCTATGTAACATAAACACTCCTGTAACACATCTCAAAGAATCTGGAAATCTCCTAACTTCGATAATATAAGATATATTCTCCCTAAAACTATCATTAGCTTGTGTTTCTGCTACTGCTCCCTCTAATGGAACAGATTTTTCACGTTCTTTTTTGACTATCTTACTACTTCTGATGAAGACTGTTACTTCTTCCCATCCAAATGCTGAGGTCCTCTATTTAGGGGGGATTTCAACGTACGACCACACTTGAGTGGTTGGGCTCCTCTCACACTAATGCAGGCGGGGAGGAGGCCAAAACATTCCAACATTCTCACGACTGGAACAGTTTAATTAAGGACCTACACATATTCAGATCGCCTCCTAATCACAATTTTTTGAAACGCCTTGATTTACGTTTCACCTAATACTTTCTTCTGGTTATAAAATACATCATTTCTCCTCCTATTGGTAACTCTGACCACAATCTTTTTAGCTCTTAATTATTAATACTTTTTCTCCAGCAGCTCCTCCATGCCCTAAACGTAATTTCTGGCACTTTAATAGGGCTAAGTTTGGGGGGGGGGCATGCATTGTTTGTTTGGCTAGACTACCTCTTGGCATGAAACCTGCTTTGACTTCGGGGGATGCTTCGGTGCCGCTGAAAGGAGGGAACCGTAATTACTGATGGGATGAGCAGGTTCATTCATCTTCAACTAAATCTTTCTCTCCCCAAAATCCATGGTTCGATGGAGCTTGTTCTCGCGCCATTCAGGAGAGAGACATTGCGTATCGGGAATAGAAAAACTCTGGTTCTTCTATCACTCTTACCAATTTTCATTCTGCTTGGATCGTTGCAGGGATAAACTATTATTCGACAGGCTAAGCGGGCTTTCACTAAAAGAAAGTGCGACAACCTGCTTGGGCCCCTTACCACAAACATCTCTAACAAACTTTTGGTAAATCTGCCTTCCCTCCCCTTATTCGCTTCTTGACGGTTTGTTGCTATAACTCTCCAACTGAAAAGGCAATCTCTTCGGCCTCCTTTTTTCATCTAATTCCTAGCCCTGGACGATTCCTGCATCTCTCCTCCTACCCTTCTCCTCTCGGTTTCCCATGTTTTACTGTAATCAACACGATGATCGTAGTGCGTGGGATGATAACTTTTCTGAAAGTTATAAAAACGAATGGCAAGGATTTCATTCCTCTCCGTGTTTTGAGGGAGTGTGCTTCCGAGGTGGCCCCCTGTCCTCTTCAACTCTACTCTCTATGTCTTAACAACTAAATATATTTCCTCAATGCCTGGAAGCGCGCATATGTGCCAAACCGATCCCAAAAAAGGTAGCCGCTCTGATCCTTCAAAACTATCGCCTAAAGCTCTCACTTGTATTCCTATCTTAAAATCTTTGAGACTCTTCTTAACTCTCATTTTCTGGATCACTTGGAGTCTCATTCCCTTATCTTAGATAACCAGACTGTCTTATGAAGTTCAAGGTTAGATTCTGGTGACATAGGCTTTCCTATCTAGCTGATTTATTGGTCTTCTGCCCTTAGGACATGGGGAGTCCTTGCGGGTTGCGCTTGACATATCCAAACCCTTTGACCGGGTTTGGGCGCGTCAATGCTCTCTAAGCTCCCTTCCTTTGGGTTTCTCCTTCTCTTTGCTTACTCATTGTCTATAGTTTTTCTCTCTGATTGCTCCATATCAGAACTCGTTGATGGAGCGTCCTCTTCTCCTTTCCTGTTAACTGTGGTGTTTCGCAAGGTTCTGTACTATCTCCAACTTTATTCCTACTCTTCATCAACGATCTTCTTCAGCTTGTACTTCCAAAACCTGTTCACTCTTATGCCGATGACTCACAAACTCCATTCCTTCAACTCATTTCTAAATCTGTGCCTCTTTTGCTTCTCTAGAGTTTGCCTCTTTGTCCTCAGCTTTCCGATTTCTATTCTTCGCGATCTGGATTGGATTTCCCGTGGGGTCACCGCAACCTTGTAAAATTCAACTCTTTAAAAACTCACTTCTCTACATCTCCCTCTACAAAAACACC
>JABUQX010075961.1:15000-18368 GCA_015478945.1 Trachelipus rathkii
TATATTATATATATATATATATATATATATAATATATATATATATATATATTATTATATTATATATATATATATAATATATACTATATATGTATATATATATATATTAATATAATATAATATATATATAATATATATATATATATATATATATATATATATTATATATATATATATATAAATATATATATATATATATATTATATATATATAATATATATATAATATATAAATAAAATATAGATATATATATATATATAATATAATATATATATATATTATAATAAATATATATTATATATATATATATATATATATATATATATTATATTTATTTTATTTTTAATTATTTATATATATAATATATATATATATGGCTATTAAATTGGTGACTCCAGGAGCGAAAATCAATAATTAATGTATCGTTATTTAATAATTTAGGGTAAATACATTAAATTTTGGGTAAACTAACCCTAACCTAACGAACCTAACCAACTTAACCTAACCTTAACCAAACTTAACCTAAATTAACCTAACCTAATATTAACGGAGTCAACCATTTATAAGTTCCTATATATAATTATAGTATATAATTATATATTATATATATATATATATATATATATATATATATATATATATATAATATATATATATATATATATATATATATATGATGACAAATTTACTTAACACCACACAGAGCGGGAGTTTTAAAAAAAAAATTTGCAGCGTAGCCTCTAGGATACATAAAAATAATGTTCTAAGGGTGAAATAAGGTTAGGTTAAGTTAGGTTAGGTTAGGTTAGGTTGTTTTGTTAGGTTAGTTACGTTTAGGTTAGGTTAGATTAGGTTAGGTTAGGCTAGGTTAAGTTAAGTTAGTTAGGTTAGGTTAGGTTATGTTAGGTTAGGATACGTTAAGTTATGTTATGTTAGGTTAAATTAGGTTAGGTTAGGTTAGGGTAGGTTAGGTTAGGTTACGTTTCGAACGTTAGGCACGTTAGGTGTTAGCTCTACATCTCGTTGATACTATTGCTTTATGAAGTTGTCAACATTGTCTCAGGTGCTTGCTGTTTCTCCACATGTAAGGCAACGTATAGATGAAAAATATGGCAAACAGTAGCAGCCTGCTCTTGGATTTTGTTTTTAATTTTGCCCCATTCGCTTTCGATGGTGTTGGTATGTGCTTTCGTTTGAGGGTCTACGAAATTTAATGAATGATTCACTTTGAGGTGGTTCAAGTGTATTTCTTCTAGTTTACGATAGCCTTTCCATTCATCAGTTATTACATTTGTTCCAGGGGCTATATATTCTTCAAGTATTTTCTTTAATGTTTCGCTATTTCTAAAACCCATTTAGCTTCTACCATTCGTCCCTTATTATATTTTCTCTTACCAAATAATGATTCATCAACTTCTACAGTTTTATTTGGTCCTCCTATTTTTTCTTTCGAATTAAAGATTTCTTCACAACACACTTCTCTAAAAAAAAATATAATAATCTATTAATACCCTTTTACTAATGTTTACTAACTTTAAAACACTACTTATTAATGGACACATCTGATAAAAAATACAACAATATTTGAAAAAAGTTGCATATCTTAATTTTACTTTATTTAAAAAAATGGCTTCGGTGTAGTTTCATACTGTTCTTTACTTTAGAAAAAAAATTATCTACTTTATTATATATTTTACATTCTCTTCAACATTCTGCATTCTTCTTACTCATATTAAATTTTTACATTGCAAAATACGCTACAATCACTAGTGCACATTTAAAATATAACTTCAACAGTTACGGATAACATGACCGTACACTAATCTCTTGAAAAGACACACTGAACGCTCAACACACGTTCTTTCCCATATATTTTATTGAATTTCAATAAACGCGCAAAAAACTAGTTCGCAACAGAATCCATCAAAAAAAATTTACTTACTTTGAAAACTTCTTCGTTCACCCCTAAAAATGTTTATTTTTATTTAAACTTTCGTTTGATATACAGTACATTTACTAATTTACACTATTAACGTGTAGCCGTTAAGTAACTTTCTCATATATATATATATATATATATATATATATATAATATATAATATAATATATATATATATATATAGTATATTATATATATATATATATTAATATATATATATATAATATTAGGGAATTGTGCCGAATAGTGAAAAAACCGAATACCGAATACCGAATATTCGGGCTAAAAGTATTCGGCCGAATACCGAATATTCGGCCGAATAATCACTTCGCTATTCGCGGAGGACGCATCCGAATCAGTTATTTCAAAGTTTGCATCCATTAGGAAAAAAATAAAGAAGAACTTACACTGAACAACAATAGAAGGTGAAAATTTCCTTGGATGGACTTTGTTAGCAGATATATAAATTCGGAGGTGTGATCCATATATATTCTCGTATTTGCTGTATCACATCCCGTTTTCGTGCATTCATGGATCCCTATTTTTGCATGATTCCCTAGGAATGACAAAATTTATGTGCGCACTACGTAGGCTGTATAAACGTTACCTTCCGCATATATCTACAGTAGTAGCAAAGTTTACTGCGGTCGATATTCGGGAAGCATGTTGTAACTTTAGTACGTCTACATGTATGGATGCCAATGACTTGGATGATGTCTATCATCCATCTGAAATACCAGTCGAATGGTCCGTCATGTTCACCCTTGGTGAACAGAACGATCTTGTATGAGAGTTGTATTTCCCGAAGTTGTCCTGAGCTGTTTGGCTTCGAGTATGCATTTGAAAAATGGACTACTGGACCCATGCACAAGAGTAAGCATTTTGATCGTACGAAAAGCAGAGCTGCGGAGCTCTTCCAGTCAGATGGTAACCTTGTGTAATTGCAGGTGAAGTTGCAGGCCTACTACTCCCTATGGGACTCCCAGCATACCATGCAGGTGGAGTGCGACTGTTTATTGACACTTCCAAGAACAGTTTAAAGTGTGTGTTTTTACACAACGGCAAACAGGTATGCTTTCGGACCAGTAGGGTACTGGTACGGATGAGAGAGGAGTATGAAAAATCAAGACAGTTTGGAGAGGCTACAAAATCAGGTACATGGATGGTAAATATGCGTCGACCTCAAAATTGTAAACATTTTGCTCGGTCAGCGAGCAGGTTTCACCAAATATCCCTGCCTCCTGTGTGCTATTTGGACAGCCGGGCGGCAAAGGATCAGCTGGAACCAAAGAGAATGGCCACGGAGGGAAACCTTGACGCCAGGTGACAGGAACATTTACGTACGGTGAACCACTGTACATGGGAGAGAAAAACATCATCTACCTCCACTTTACACATTAAACTGGTTTATTGAAACAATTGACAGGCGC
>JABUQX010075962.1:0-45223 GCA_015478945.1 Trachelipus rathkii
GATCCGTTGTTGTTGAGAGAGATGGAATCAGCGTATAAATATTTTTTAGGGGGCCGAGCCGACGGTGGACAGAGAGGGGGGACGTTTTCTACCGTAGGGGAGGGGCGGAGAACCCCCGCGACACCCAAATACCAAAGAGACCCTCCGAGACCCTCCGAGGGGGAAATTTGTCCAACCCCGTCTCCCCCAGGAGCCGAAGCAGACCCCGACTCTTTTGCATCTTTGCGTTTTACTCCTGGTATTCTTTAGTTAAAAAAAAAAAAAAAAAAATCTTTTTTCATACATATTTTATATACGGCTGATTTTAAATATGTTATTAGTTATTCTTTACATATCTAGTTTGAATTATATAAAAAAAAAGTAAATTGTTTTCATTTTCCCAAACAAATTTATTACGCTGATTCCATATATGTTATCATTTTCTTTTATCTATCTTAGTTATTCGAGTATCATCGTCTAACTTCTTAGTCACCTATATATTATATATAGTATAATATATATATAATATATAAATATATCCTATATATAATATATATAATATATAATATAAATAAAAAAAACATATAGATCAGAACATCCGCATCGCATCGCAATCGCCGCATTTCCCACATATTAAGATCGCATCCGCCCTGCCTGCCTTATGCTCCGATATTAATGTCGAATTGAAAAATTGAAATTAAAAAAACTTAAAGAATCAACCAAATTTAAATGGAGAGACATGGGGACTCGGATCAACCTGTTAATGATGACTCATATCTCACATCATGAGTCATAATAATTTGGAGTACAGATCACATGAGATTAGATGCCAAAAAATCAATGCCTCTACGCTTCTGTCTCCGATTAATACATAAATCTCAACGCTAAGGAAAGAATTTGAACCATCTTCAAATGAAAGATGATGTTTAAAAAGAATGAAGATGCAAAAAAACTAGAAGCTAAAAAATACGCTTTAGTTCTGTGGAAATAAAAAGCCTTCATACTATTGCAACTTACCTGGATCCCCGTTTAAAGGCAAATTTTTTTTGTAACACAACAATATTTTAGAACAAGTTAAATCGTCACTTTGTGTTGTAGTTGAAAAACTTCAATCCGAATTAGTCTATTAATTCGCCAACCATTAAAAGAAATAAATGAAATCTACAGAACCAACACCTTCTACAAGTAAATGATAACAGATTCCACTGGAAGAATTTCTACCAGTCACCAGTGATGAAGAAAACACACGCATTGCAAAAGATGGAGTGCAAAATGATGAAAACTATCACAAGAAAGATCGACTAGAAACTATTCAGTCTGTTGAAATTAAGCAAAATGTAACCACCAAGTAAACTGCAAAGGAAAATATTGGACCTGTTCTTCAAACTAGGTTCCAAAGTGAGAGAGTATTAGGCAATGCTGGGCTATATATGAAAAAGAGAAACAGACCTCTCACAGAAAAAGCATAAAAGTGATGGTTTCTCAAGCAACAACCTTCCTATATTTACATTTAACTTTCAATATGTAAAAGATATAATAAATTGTAAAAATCTCTATCATTAAGGTCTAGATAAGAGAGTGGTCGGTGCATTGAGCTGGTCCCCGTTGCTCGCACCTGGTAACAATCTATTTAATAGATTGTGGCTAGAACTCGAAAAATATTATATATATATATATATAATTATATATATATATATATAGATATAATATATATATAATATAATAAATATATATATATTATATATATATAGTAAATATATATATTATGATATTATATATATATATAGATATAGGTCAGCACCCGAAGAGGCCAGGCATTGTAACTAAAAAACTATAACAGCTCCACGAAAATAAATATCATTTTATTAATCAGGAGACCATTTTTACCCCTGAAATGTAAAAAAAAAAAAAAAATTAAACCCTTTTTAAAAATTAAAATTGTTAAAATGTTGGAAAAATTATTTTTTGATAAATACGAAGAAGCTGAGTACTTGGAGGGAGCGCGTTAAAGTTTGCCAAATGTTGAATTTTTTCTTTATAACTTTAAATAATACCGACGGGTTAAAAATTAAAGATGGATAAGAGTCGGCGGTTTCCGGACCTACCGTGTACACGTGGGGATTCGTCCCCCCTCTGTCCCTCGTCGGCTCGAACCCCCTAAAAAGATATAAAAAGAAAAATAAACACTTTTTCTCTAAAAGCGTAAAAATAAAAAATGGTAATTTGGCACACCTTTTTCCTTTCGTCAAAAACTAAATGGGCAGGATCAACAGTACAAATTTCACAAGCGTGGCACTGCCAAGTTAATAAAGTTATAATACATTAATATTGTTCAGTGACCTTTTAAATTAAAATAAAAATATAAGAAACAAAAAATAATTTTTTTTAAAGTTTTTCCGAATTAGGAAACTTTCTGAAACCCAAAAAATGTTATTGATATTTTCCTGTAGATGTTATATTTTCTAGTTACATGCCTGGCCTCGGGATGCTGGCCAGTATATTATATATATATATATAATATATATATATATATATATTATATATATATATATATAATATATATAAATATATATATATATTATACTTATATATATATCCGCATTCGCGGATGTTAAAATCAAACATCCGCATCCGCATTCTCATCCGCTTCGCGGATGCGAAAAAAAATGACATCCGCTGCATTTTCTAATATATATATAGTAATATATATATATATTATATATTATTATATATATATTATATATATATATATATATTATTATATATATATATATATAATAATTATATATATATATATATATAATATATATAATATATATATTATATATTGAGTATGTATGTGTGTGTTTAGTTCTGGAGTGTAAGAAGAGAGGACGTCGAAAAGGGACTAAAAAAATGGAAACAGTTTTTGAGAGATCAGTGGAGGGAGAGAGATTAGGTAGACTAAATGTTTTCAGATCGACTGTTTTAAAAGTATAGAGGAGTCGAATCATTTAAGTATCTAGGAAAGTGTTATCAGGAATTAGTAGGGTGTGATATCTAGCGAAGTGTATTCGCGGGAATCAGTAGGTGGGATATGACATCGCAGAAAGAAAACAAGGCATATCGGCAGAGTTTGGAAGCTTTCTATCCATTTGCTGAGGGGTGCGAGCGGGCATCTACACTCTCACAGGCAAAGAGTTTATTTTCAAGACCATTCTAACATCGGATTGTTGATGTATGTGCAGGAGTGCTAGACGACAATCAAAAGACAAAGAAGCAAGAATACAGGCCTCTGAATGAGACTCCTCAGACCAATGTTTTCTCTCTCTCTCTCTCTTCTCACTCTCTCTCTCTCCTCCTCTCTCTCTATATATATATATATATAAAATAATAATATATATATATATAATATATTTTATTTAATATATATATATATTATAATATATATAGTAATATATATATATATATATTATTAATATATATATAATATATATATATATATAAAAATATATATATATAATCAAGCTTCACATGAAATAAAGAAAAAACATTAAGCATGACTGCACGATTTGTAATCTTTTCTTTGCAAGATTGAAAAAAAATTACTAACAATGTTTTTGTGACAAGTGAAAGATAATTTCGCTCTTCCCCTTTCGTATTAATTAAGTTTTTTTGCTTCTAATTCCGATAACCTCGATTGCGTCTTCTTTGTCATCCTCTTTTATTCATGGAATTTTCTATAGGTATTGAATAAATGATAAAAATGTATAAATGTTGCATTCACATTAAATTATCAGTTATAGCTCGGTATTAAATTTTGATCATCTAATATAAACAAAAAATTCTCTCAAATAATTTTGGAATCTCTACTGCAAATTTCGCAAGCATTCAATTTTTTTTCACCAAAAAAAAAAAAATCAAATTTATTACAAAAATATTAAGCAAATCTTTTTCTCACAGTAAAAAATAAAAGAGACATTCAAATGAGCAGAAAAGAGAAAAAAAAAAATTTAAGAAAAACTTGGAAATTTATCAACCAAAGAAGTGCATTGCATAAGTTTTTAACAATAAATTCAGAGACGGAGTTGCCTTCGAAACTTCTTCTGAACCACACAGGCCTATAAGTGAAGAAGAGAAAAGAAGAAGAACAAGTTGGAGCATCAAGAGATGTAAATGCGACTGACAAAAAGGATGTGAGACGTTTGAAGGTTAGAAATAGTCCGGACAGAACTCTTGAATATAGACACTAAGTAATAAAATGAATTATAGCTTATGGCTAACAATTTTTAGATGCTATTATTGGACCACATCTTGAACACAAACCAAAAATTATTCAGGAATATAGAGGGAATTTGAAATCAATTATATAAAGACATAGATGAAGTTAATTACAGAGGACTTTCTTATGATAATTTTTACAGAAAGAAATCAAATAAAATCATGGAAAAGAGAAGTCGCCTGATATTTTCAGAAACAAGCAAAAGTGTTTGCAAACTCTTTTCAAAATCTAAGACTAAATTAATAACTGGTTTGCAAAATTGGAGATCATTTACTGTTATTTTATCGGACCACGAAGTTTCAAAAGAACACATGTCAGCCATGTGTACTCTGTACAAAAGATCAACCAAATTCAATAGGATTGGTACTCAACTATTACAGGAAAAGGAAAAAGAAGAATGTTACTGGAGAGAAGTGTTGAAAAGAATTGTGTCAACAATAAAATTATTGAGTCTTTTAGGATTAGGATTTAGGATTTAGGGTTTAGGATTTAGTTAAAATAATAGGAAAGAAATTATTTAATTACATCTGAATACCTAAGCGAATACGATGAGTTCTTGAAATTACATCTACAAAAATATACCAAACAAGGACGAGGAAATGTGAACTATTTATCTCACAGTATTTGTGACGAATTTGTAGCCCTTACTGGCAATCAAGTAAGAGCTCAAACAAATAAAGATATCAAATCTGCGACCTATTATAGTATAATTGTTGACTCCACTTCCGATATTTCTCATGTCAACCAACTTACTTTTGTGATAAGATATGTTTCATCCTCTGGTAATATAAAGGAAAAATTTGTGGGATTCATTCCCATGATAGATAAACACAACTCTTCATACTTGGAACAAGAAGTTTTGGAAACCTTAACAAAATTAGGATTGGATATTAAAAACTGTCAAGGACAATCTTTTGATAATGCTTCAAATATGTCAGGAAAGTACTCAGGTTTGCAAGCAAGCATTAAAGAACATAGTCCAAGTGCGGTTTTTATTCCATGTGCTAACCATTCTTTAAATTTAATTGGAAATTTCGCTGCAGAAAGTTGTAGCGCTGCAGCTCAAAATTTTATGTTTGTGCAGAAGTTATTCACATTTTTTTCTACGTCAACTCATCGCTAAATTAGAAATGGGCAATAATAAACAATCCGTCTCACTGAAAAGTTTCTGATACAAGATGGTCAGCAAGAGCAGAAGCTGTATTAGCTATAAAACTTGAATTTGCCCATATAAAAGAGGCTTTAAATGAAATTTGTAATGCAGAAGAAAAAAAACGTTACGATAGTGGAGGCGACTTCACTTCTGAAGAAAATGGACAAATATGAAACCGCCCTAATGACAGTGATTTGGAATACTATTTTGCAAAGAATAAATGCTACTAGTAAATAACTGGAATCAATAGAGTGCGAACTATCCAAAGGATATATCCTACTGAAGTCATTAGAAAACTTTATCAATAATTTCCGAGTAGAATATGAAAAAGTTGAAAAGAGGCCACTGATTTATAAGGGCTGCTATCATTTAGTGTGGAAGATGATCAAAATTGCAGACAACGAAAGAGAAACGTGCTCTTTGATAAAAAAAAGAAGTCGGACATGAATTCAGAACTAGAGAAGATTTTAAGGTCAATTCATTTTATGTCATATGTGATAACACTAAGGCTCAACTATCTCAAAAAACTCAAAAGTATGAAGTTGTTCTAGAGCCTTTTCGCATATTTTTTTTTATTAGAAATTGTCCACAGACAAAGAAAGAAGGCGTTAAAAAAGTTGAAGAATGTGTACAAAAACTACATTGATGTTTGTACTTTGGAAGATGAATTGGACCATTTCTTAATATTTCTAAAAGAAAACGAGAACATCATAAAAACCACACCAGACAATCCAGACATCTTAGATTTCCCATGTGATAGTGACGTTAATTGATATCACATCTAGCGAGTCGCCAAAGAAATGTCTTGCACATTTTCGAATATTGAAATATTATTGAAGATTTTTCTAACAATTCCCTTATCTAATGAGTCCCGAGAAAATCATTTTCTGTTTTAAAAAGAGTAAAAAATTATTTTAGGAATACAATGGAGAAGGAAGACCAGTTTGGTTATTTTGTATGCAGAGCAGGAAATATTAAACTGCAATGACGCTGCCAAAATAATTGATGATTTTGCTCCCAAAATCGATTTTTAAATTCGTCTTTCTTACGTGTTCTGCGTTCACATTATTACATTGAAAAACCCAATATCAGATGCGTTGTATATTGGGCCGAGTCATTTGAAGCTCCCTCCCTCGGCATATATATATATATATATATATATATATATATAATATATATATTATATATATTATATATAATATATATATTATAATATAGTATAATATATATATTATATATATATATATATATATATATTATATATATATATATATATAATATATATATTATATAATATGTAGTAAGTAATTTGTGTGTCAAATGAATTCGAATCAAACAAATGTGTTTTTCTGCCAGAGGCGCCAAGCTTCTTACCAAGTTAAAAACAGCGCAAATGCTTTTAAAACTTTCTCACGCTGAAATCCATGACTCACCCTCAGAAACACCTAAAATTCTTACAAACAAATCTTGCATCGTAACATATCGAGTAAGGCATACACCTCTTCAAATAATCTTGTTCCAAGACCCAAAGTTCTGTAACTCATTTCAAGGTTGTGGCTCTCTCTTGCAATTTCTTCCACAATTTCGTTTCAGAACGTTTTGCTATGCATTTTTTCTGTATGACGCAGAGCCAAGCGGGAAGCTTCCAAGTATCTTTCCCTGCATTGGGAGCGTCATTAGCTCTGCTACCATCGAATAGTATGGTTCGGGTTCTGAAAGTGGCTACGCAAGTTAAGATTGAACCGGGGGGCGTGAAACGGGGTGTGTGAAGTGTGATTCGAAGCAGAGGATATACTTTCCCCAGTATTAATATTCCCCAAGCCTAAGTATATATATTAATATACCTATATATATACTGTGATATATATATATATATATATATATATATATATATATATATATATATATATATATATTATATATATATATTAACCATATATATATATTATATATATATATATATATAGTATATATATATGATGTGTATATACTCTATTCATAATTTTAAGTATTTTTTATTACAATGTGTATTTCTTCTTTCGTAAAATACAGGTAAAAATAGTAAAGAATACTAGAGTATTCCACCGGGTATGAGTTTTCTCGACAGTCTTTAGAAAAGAGGAGTCGGAGGTAATTAAAACACTTAGTAATTAAAACCTTTAATAATTCTCTTATTTTCAGCGGTGGTATAAATCGATGTTCAATTAAGTGTTGTTCATTTTATGATGATTATTTATTATATGATTACTTTATTTGAAATATTTCAATATGTTTTGCCACGTTTCCAAATTTTGTTAATTAAATATAAAAAGTGATTGCTAATGTATAACTAATGTTGTCATGAATATATTTTTTACTGGAAATTCTCAGTATATTTTCGCTCGTGGTGCCAGTAAAATTGTAAATTAAAAAATAAATGATTTTTAATGAGCATGCATATACTATAATTACTTTATTGATGAGCATGACGAATTTATAAATAATAATTATTCGTTATTATTTATGTTATTTAAAATGCTAAATTTGGATCATGTAATTACCAATTAATTTTTGGACCCTTAGTTGTTTTGATCGGGCCCCATAAATTTGTTGTTTTATGGAGTCTAACTTGTCTTAAGTGAGACGGGCTTTGTTTGTCAAGTGTGAGGGGCTAAAACACCTGAATAAAAGAGTGGAAACAACATGGTTTTTACTCATTAACCCAAATCAATTGTGTCGACGAGTGGTCGCAGCAAGCACAATTCCACATCTTGCGCCCTAGATGCCAGGATACAGAGCGTTGGAACTTCCAAACAGTCAGATGTTGCAAGCAGCCATCCAAACAAAGCCCATACAACCTCCACTCCACCGAGAAAGAGAAACTCTACACCGCATATTTAGCCAGGAGGCTCAAAGTAAGTTTTAATTAAAATTTACAGTAATTTTCTTAAAATTTTAAGGGAAAAGTTTCCCAATCTCCCAGAACCAATCGACGCAGAAGCAGGCGTCACGAGAAGGAAGTCTTTCTCGTAGAAGGAAGCAGCCGAATAGAGAGGAAAAGTTTCTCTCGCCGAAGCCAGTGAAAAGAGGAGGCCGTTGCCTCTCACAGACTCAGCCAGCAGCAGAGAGGAAAACCTCTCTAAAAAGACAGCTTCAGAGAGGAAGTTCTCAGTCAAGTTGGAGAAAAGTTTCTCCACAATATCGAAAAAAAAAAAAAAAAAAAAAAAAAAAAAAAAAAAAAAAAAAAATTAAATATAAAATACAAGTTGCAACCACTAATCATAATTATGAAATTATTATGTATTATTACTTAGTAATTTAGATATTTTTGCATGCAGACAATTTATATAAATTAGTTTGTTGTATACTAATGGTTGAAAAATATTTTTGATTTTAATGGTGATATTTTTTTATTTTTTATTTTCTTTTATTATTTTTTGTGGATGGTCATTCAAAGGTATAATTTTAGAGGTTATTTTTATATTTTTATATATTTCGTAAGCGTGCCATATTTTTATGAGTAATAAAAATAAGCGTATTTTAGGAAATGTGCTAATTTCCAATTTTGATTACAACTCGTAAGATCATTATTGGCTTTCCCAAAACTTTCTTTATTTTACCCTCCTTCTAACATCTCTTTTTCTCAAACTAACATTCAGTAAACTGTAACAAGATACTAATATTCCACTAATATATATAGTATATATATATATATATATATATAAATATAATATATATATATATATTAATATATATATGTATAGTATTATAGTATAATATAATATATATATTATTATATATATATATATATATATATATATTTATATAATAGATATATATATATACCTATATATATATATACGAAATATTTAAGTAGAAGAAGAGAGAGAGAAGAGAAGGAAAGAGAGATTGCAAGAAGAGAGAGAGAGAAGAGGGAAAGAGATTTAGGCAAGAAGAGAGGAAAAATACGCCAGACAGTTGCACCAAACCAAGTGCCAACAATATACGCACGCCACCCGCTCACAGCATTGAGTTGCAGGCAACGCTTGCAAGGCAAGCGTACGAAAGGGGGAATAAGATAGAAACGAAAAAGAATTATATATATATATATATATATATATATATATATATATATATAATATATAATATATTTCTATGTATAAAATGTAGCATATGCATGTATCTGCAGACATATTTTAAAGAGAACTAAATTGAAGTTTCTTTTTCTTTTTCTTTTTATCTTTTTTAATGTTTTGTTTTTCTTTTTTAAGGGGCTCGAGTTATAAGTGTTAAATTTAAAATTATTAAATTTTATAATAAAAAATAAAATATTATTATATTAAATTTAAAAAATTTTTATTTTAATTAAAATTAAAATATATATATATATATATATTATAATATATATAATATATATTAATATATATATATATATACGAGATATATATATATATATATACAATAGAGAGTTTATTAGTTTTGGGGAGAATAAAAAAGCGAATTTTTTAAAGAGACTAAAGGGTCTCTTGTTTTTTTTAATTAAGAAGCGTTTCTTTTTATAAAATTTTAAAACCATATCGAGAAGCTTATATAGCTTATGTTTTTTTTTAGTGATTAGTAATTAAGCCATTTTTGCTAATTTTAAGAAGCGTAATAATAATTAAAACAGTGGTCTTTGTTGGTGGAGTTTTAACGTTTAGTACGTTTTTTTTTTTGGTTGTTTTTCGAAAGACTTAGTTTGTCCTTTGAGAGAGGATGGCAACGAAGCCCGCTTCAGACGATGAAGAGGTGATTAGAAATAGAGAAGAGAATGAAGGAGATTTCGAAGGTGATAAGGAGGAAGAAGAAGCCGAACTAATTCGGAAGCAAAGGCAACAAGAATCGGTGAAAGAAAAACAGAGGGGACAGCTCCCTCCAGGAGAGGTACCCCCTAGACTCAACCTTGCACCTAATTTCTCTTTAAAACCCCATCCTCGAGCAGAAGAGACTGCCCGGAGGGACATTGATCAAGGATTTTCTCCGCAATCAATTCTTTTAGACAACCCGACGAACCCATCAGCTAAGCGAGGTACAGAACCTACCACGACTCACCGAAAGTCCCGTGCAAACTGGAGCGGCGAGGGAAATTATTACGCTAGCCAGCCAAATAAGAATACATGGGAGAGCTCCATAAATATTTCCATGACGCAGCCAAGATTTGACAGCAGAAATTTCAATCCAAACCAGCTGTGGGGACAGATTTCTATCCCTACCGGACCCCATATGATGCAGCCACAACAGGAGAATGTTCCTTGGGGATGGTCCGGTGGAGGCCAAGAACAGACGCATGCCTCCATGGGGCAGAATAGCCAGAACCAAGGTCCCCATCCACCCCAAGAAGCAGGGTTTGGATATAATTCAGCATCTCAGTCCAACACCACCCCCCTCTACCAGGCAAACCTTTTCAGTTCAGCGTTTCCTGAGGTACCAGAGGATTTAAAGTTGTTCGGTTTGAACTTGAACACCAAGACCTGGCAAGGGATTAGCTTTAATGAATACATATCGACCCTTAATGAGCGATTAGGCATGTTAGGCCCTCTAACAGAAAATAGGAAAATACTATTTGCTAAATCCATGATATCTTCCCAGCTCGCATCCGAGGCCAGGGATTACTTGCTCCATGACCCAACTTTCTCTAGTTGTATAAGGTTAGAAGATTTCCTGTTGCAGTTACGAATCTTTTTACAACCAGACAGCAAGGACACGATTTTTGACTTATTACTTCAATTTATGTCCTATCAGAGAAAGAAGGAAATGACGTTTACTGCCTTCATTATAGAACTAAAGAATATCCTGTGGAAGTACCAAGTGAAAGTCTGCGAGATAGATGCCACAGCAGGATTTTCGCCGAAGCATGTAAATATCATGGTAACAACAAAAGTATTAGAAAATGTAAGAGATAGAAAGGATGGTGATCGGCTCAGAGAGAAGATTTTAAAAGTATTTGATGCAAATATAAGCATAGTGGAGCTATTGGAAAAATTTGCACAAATTTCCAGAGGAGCTTTATTAAAAGACAATCAAAGAAAACCGGTAGAGCAGAAGACTGCCAGAGTGTTTTTGGCTAAAGAGAAGCCAACCGGCCAAAGAGCGAACGAGAATAACAATTATTCAAGGAGGTCGAAGAAGCCCTCTTACAGGCAGAAATCTGAAGAAAAAGGGAGGGAAGAAGCCAAGTCAGAATTTATCTCCCGTAGAAACGGAGGTTTTTTCCAAAGAATGACTGAAGAAGAGCTGAAAGAACAGGATTGGTGTTTCGATTGTGAATCGGTGGGGCACTCAGGAAAGGCTTGTAAGTGGAATGCTCCATACTGCCGTTATTGTCGCAAGCCCCATCGACGAAAATCCACCGCCTCCTGTAAGAATGCCCCTCCATGGAGACCCTCTCCAGACGTAGACCAAATGGTTATTCAGTTCACAGGCCCAGAAGATTTTGAAAGGTACAGGAAAGCGGCGAAGGAGACTTACGAGAATCTCCCAGAAGTTAAAACGGCGAGAGTCTACTACGCCGAAAGAGGCATATGCGAGACAGGCTCGTGCGACGAAGAAGAAGAAGATGAAGAAGCAATCTACGGCAGACGAACTTTTGAGTAAAAGGGGTCTGGCCGACGAAGAAGGTTCCCCGACTGGCATTAAGTACCAGTGCGTCCGAAATCTTGCTAAATAAACAACAGTGTTTAAGTTTAAGGGTACCCTAAGCGACAGTGACTAGGGGTATATAAGCCACGGTCTTAAGAATATATAGGACAGAACCTACAGCCTTAGAAAATCTGCGTTGGAAAAGCACAAAGTATAAACAATAAAGTTGTTAGCTAAGCAACAAAGCTTAAATTTAAGAGCTAGTAACGATACTAGAATAGAATAAGCCAAGCGCTTAAGAATTTATAGATATAAAAATAAAGTTTGTTTATTTTTGAGCCCTTTTAAGCCGACAAGAGTTGTCCGCCTAATCATTTTTCGTTTTTCACTTATAGGAAAAGGAAGAGACAGTTTAGAGAGAGCTAGGTAGCGATTGCCTAGAGTAAATAAGCCAAGGCGCTTAAGAATTCATGAGAAAATTAACAATAGAGTTTGTTTATTTCGTTGTCCGCTAATCATTTTTCGTTTTCAATCTATAAGAAAAAGGAAAATGACCGGTTGGAATAGTCTAGGTAAAAGTACCTAGGTGACAGTACCTAGGGAAAAAGGGCAATAGTGCTTCCGCGCCAGAGAGCACTACAAGCAATCGCCTTAGTGACGCTTATCCAGTAGATAAGGAAGAGATAGTCAGAAATATATATATATATATATATATATATATATATATATATATATATATATATATATATATATATGTATGTATAAAAGTATATATACAGATATAATATATAAGTATATAGGAATATAATAGATTTAATTCATTGGCGTTGGGTAAGGTGATAAAAAATACCACACTCAAAAGGTTAGGTTCTTTTAAGAGATGTTACCGATTGGGTGAAAAATATTCCCCGGTATTACCCCTTCGAAGCTCTTTAACCGAGTTGTCTTAAGATTTTAGGCGGTCAGCCATAATGTTTACCATGATTTTTATCTATTAAAGAAGTTTTCTTTTAAATAAGAAGTTTAAAATAGCAGAAATTGGAGACTCATAAAGTTGAGATAGTTTTCCGAAAGAAAGATTAAAAAGATATAAAGATATCTTTTGTAGCAGTGATTTTAACATCCAGACGGATGTATTCCATGACAATATTTTTAATTAATTTAAAAATGTGTCTTGTTTTTTTTATTAGACTAAGTATGTACACATAGATTCGTGCATGTTTGTGTATACTCGTACGCACACCTGAGCGTTATTGTTTCGATCACCTGATCGCCAAGGTCGTCGAATACATGCATGAATGAACGGTGAATTTCGGTCATATGATTATAAAATGACCTTGAAAGAGAGGAATAGACGATAAGGCGGAAGAGAGATAGAAGAAAGAGAGAGCATTATGAGAGAAATGAAAATTGCCTTTCGTTCACTGTGAAAGAGAATTGCTTTGTGATAGTTTTTTTTAGTAGAAATTTTATGAATTTTCATAACTTTGCTATATATAGTTCAGTAGTTTTTATACTAATTTTATGAATTTTCAATAGCTTGCTTTATATAATTTCAGAGTCTGATACTTAGTCTTATTTCTGATAAGTTTAACAAAAAGCACTATATAATAATGCTTTGTTTTAATAACTATAACCTTTAACCTTTATTGCTTTGTTTAATTAACTTTAAAGCTTTATGTTTAAATCTTGATCAACTTTTGATCTGCGGCATTTTGTAAAGAAACTAACACATACTTTTAAGCTGGAAATACTTCTAGCTTTAAGTTAACATAGTCTTGTAAGCACTAATTTTCTTTTAGATTAAGGTGGTATCAGCATATTTAACATATTAACCTTGCTTAAATGCCATGAGACAAAACTTTATAATGATAAAAACAAGCACTCTTTGAAAAATAAGCGAAACTAGCTCGCGCTTACGAAATATTACGCGTCAAATAATGAATATAGTGATGTACTGCCATCTGACACTAATATGCGAATTTTGTCTCCAGTTACGTTCTATTTGGAGACAAAAACAAATAAATTACACATAGCCAGCCCTGTACAGCAAATACCAGGTTAACCTGACTTCCATCTTTGCTCGTATAACCTCAGCCACATTTCCATTTAGAGATGCGAGTACTACCATCTCAAGAATGGTCAAGTGTGTTGTTTACTTTGGACATACTGCACACATATGTTGATTGAACCAAATCTTTTGGCAAAGATTATTTTCGGGAGAGGGGGTCCTTTGTAGTAAGTAAATTTGTGTGTCAAATGAATCGAATCAACAAATGTGTTGCAAGAGGCGCCAAGCTTCTTACAAGTTAGAACAGCGCAAATTCTTTTAAACTTTCTCACGCTGAAATCCATGACTCACCCTCAGAAACACCTAAAATTCTTACAAACAAATCTTGCATCGTAACATATCGAGTAAGGCATACACCTCTTCAAATAATCTTGTTCCAAGACCCAAAGTTCTGTAACTCATTTCAAGGTTGTGGCTCTCTCTTGCAATTTTTCTACAATGTTCGTTCCTGAACGTTTTGGCTATGCATTCTCCCTTGATGACTAAGAGCCCAGCGAGAAGCATCCAGGCTCTTTCCCTGCATTGGGAGCGTCATTAGCTCTGCTACCATCGAATAGTATGGTTCGGGTTCTGAAAGTGGCTACGCAAGTTAAGATTGAACCGGGGGGCGTGAAACGGGGTGTGTGAAGTGTGATTCGAAGCAGAGGATATACTTTCCCCAGTATTAATATTCCCCAAGCCTAAGTATATATATTAATATAGCCTATATATATACGTGATATATATATATATATATATATATATATATATATATATATATATATATATATATATTATATATATATATATATATATATATATATATATATATATATATATATATATATATGACTGTATATATACTCTATTCATAATTTTAAGTATTTTTTATTACAATGTGTATTTCTTCTTTCGTAAAATACAGGTAAAAATAGTAAAGAATACTAGAGTATTCCACCGGGTATGAGTTTTCTCGACAGTCTTTAGAAAAAGAGGAGTCGGAGGTAATTAAAACACTTAGTAATTAAAACCTTTAATAATTCTCTTATTTTCAGCGGTGGTATAAATTTCGATGTTCAATTAAGTGTTGTTCATTTTATTGTATGATTATTTTATTATATGATTATTTTATTTGAAATATTTCAATATGTTTCGCTCATGGTGCCAGAATTTGTAATTAAATATAAAAGTGATTGTTAATGTATAACTAATGTTGTTCATGAATATATATTTTTTACTGGAAATTCTCAGTATATTTTTCGCTCATGGTGCCATAATTTTGTAATTAAAAATAAATGATTTTTAATGAGCATGCATATACTATAATTACTTTATTTTGATGAGCATGATAATTTATATAATTAATAATTATTCGTTATTATTTATGTTATTTAAATGCTAAATTTGGATCATGTAATTACCAATAATTTTTGACCCTTAGGTTGTTTTGATGGGCCCCATAAATTTGTTGCTTTATGGAGTCTAACTTGTCTTGAGTGAGACGGGCTTTTGTTTATTGTGAGGTGCTAAAACACACCTATGAATAAAGAGTGGAGACAACATGGTTTTTACTCATTAATCCCAAATAAATTGTGTCGACGAGTGGTCGCAGAAAGCACAAATCCACACATAATTAATTATTATTATATATATATATATATATATATATATATATATATATATAATATATATAATAATAATATATAAATTAATATATATATATATATATAATATATACATATATATATAAATATATATATTATAGAATATATAAATATATATATATATATATATATATTATAATATATAATATATTAATAATATATATATATATATAATATATATATAGATTATATATATCTATATATATATATATCTAGATATATATATATATATATATATAGATATAATATATATATATATATTATATATATATATATATATATATATATATATATAATATATATATTAATATATATCCGGATCGTGCTTCGCAGGCGGGTTAGGTTAGGATTTCCGCACCTCCCTAAAAATTTGGAGCCGTTGTCAGATGATTGCCATAACCACACTAGTACGTGTCCGGCACCCTCCCCGGCAGGGGGTGCTGGCCCCTAAAAATAGGAACGACCGTAGAAGATGAAATTTGCGACAGTACATATAAGAGGAGGAAGAAGCAAGGAGGAGTCAGAGTCCCGGGACAACCCCCCGGAGGGGGGTCCCGACGGAAAAAAGGAAGGAGAAATGCATGGAAGCATAAGAGAAGTGAAGAAAGAGGAGTTCAGAGTTCAGAGAAGAAGGTGTTGGAGGCCAACACCAGGTTGCTGAGCTGGTGCGCGTGCTGAAATAATAAATATCAGTTTAGCCACATATTCGCTACCAAAATAATGTTATAAAGTCGTAGAAGTAGGATTGAGCGTTACAAGTTCGTAAAGGGTGTCTGGGGGCCCTGGAGGGGGTTCTCCAGCTGAAATAAAAGAAGAAGAAATGCAAGCAGCGCAAAACAGAAAAAGAAGAAGAAAAGGAGGAAAGGAGGAAGGAAGAGAATGAAGATGGAGAAAGTCTCATGTGTCGGAGCAAATGAAGCCATAGCTTGCCCGGTGCTGGATCCGGAGCAGTGCGAGTTAGTAAAACATTCATTAATAATGCATTATCATTACTTTGCACATACTGATTCTGTTCAAACATGTACAAGCCGTCATTGTATTGCATCTTACAAGATAACCCGTTTCAAAGCGTTGAACATGCTTTTAACAATTTCAAATCGATTTTTTTTAATAAACGTCAACTAATAAAATTTTGTTTGCTATTTTATATTTATGTTTCATTACGTATACTTTGTGTATAATTTTTTGATATATTTTTTATTTTTTTTATTTCTTTTAAATTTTAAATTATTTTGTAGCAAAAACTATGTTCATAGGCTATCTAATTTGACTTAATTTAAATTTATTTTTCAAAAACTTTGTTTATTAACATTCCTTTTTCATTTAGGACTTGTCTTTAAATTTTTCTATTTTAATTTTATTCATTTTAAAATTTTTATTATTCTTTTTATTTATTTTAATTTTATTTTTTAAATTTTTTTTTGTTTTGAAACTTTATTTTTTATTTATTTTAATTTTACTTTTTTAAAATTTTTTTTCAGCTAATTTTTTGTTCATTTGCATTATTACTTTGTGTTTTAATTTTTTTTTATTTTAATTTTATTTATTTTTAAGTTGATTATTTTTTATATTTTTATTTTTTTTGTTTTTAAAAATTATTTTTTTTAGAGCTTTTTTTTATTTTTTTTTTTTATAATATTTTTTTTTCACAAAGTTAAATACCTTTTTTTAAGTTATTTTTTTCAAAAAACTTTATTTATTTTTTAAGTTTATTTATTTAAAAAATATAATTTCCAAAAACTTTTATTTATTTTTATTTTATTTGTTTAAATAATTTATGTTTTTACCAAAATTTCTATTCTTTTTGTTTATAATGTAAAAAAATTGTGATTTACACACCCTAAAGCAGTAAATCAGTAAATCAGTAAATCAAACCACCAACCCCACCCCTCCCACCATCCATGATCTATTGATCTATGGATCTATTGATTCAAGTCATAATTCGAGAGTCATTTTATAAACATAATGAAAAAAAAGTTCTTTGAATAAAATTTCATAGTAAAGTTTATTGACCCTAATGCAGTAAATCAGTAAATCAAACCACTCACACCACCACTCACACCCTTCCATGATCTACTGATCTATTGATCTATTAATCTATTGATTTAAGTCATATTTCGAATATCATTTTGTATAAATAACATAGAAATAAGTTCTTAAATAAAATTTCATAGAAAAGTGTAATAGTTTACTGACCATAAAGCAGTAAATCATTAAATCAAACCACCAACCCCACCCCTCCCCTTACCCTAATACCCCACCCTAAATACTCACAGAATGGTATCTTTCAACCCAGAGTGTGGCACAGTGTCTTTTCAAATTTTTAACTTTTGTTGAGAATTCTGAATTTTCAATTTCGATTTCTTTACACAAAATATCTTTTCTTTTTGGTAAACTAAAAAAATAATGTGCAACATCTAATTCCAATGACTTTACAAGACTTGGACACAGTTAAATTCAGTGAATGAGCGGCGCAATAAGTGTAAACTGCAAGTGGATGAATCCCAGAAACGTGTGCTTGTACTCTGTTGAAGGGACCCGTCATCGCTGCAGCTCCTCATTATCCTCACTCACGAAGATACAAATGTCTCAATGACAAATAATCCCAAAACTTTTTAAAATTATCAAAACTAAAGACTACCCCTGTTTAATCACATGTGGGAACAAAATTTAGAAAAACTTCACAAAGTTTTAGTTTCTTAGTATTGGCATATTTAGCACAAATGAAAACTTGCTCAATGTCGAAGATATCCGAAGTTTTATCTACGAGAGCTGCAAAACATTTAGCCTTGTTAACAGCGTCAACAACTTGCCTTAACAAAATAGGACTGCAGGGTTCTATTATGGAACTTTGAATTTGCGGACTAAGATATTTATAACCACTCCCTCTAAAGAAGTCTGCAGATTGACATCACCTTTTGCTCTTTACCGTAGTATTGCCCGAAAGGTTCCTTCATTATCCTTGGGTTCTGACATAGATGTTTTAGGGGAGGGAATGGGAAAAATATTTTTTTAAATTTTATTGGGATAAACGATACACCATATGAAAGAGAAAAGGGCAAACTATTACATTTTTGATCGATATCATTTGCAAAATGTCTGGTAGATTTTAAGTAATTTCATCTCAAATGTCATGAACCAGCAATTACTCAGCAATTTTTAAAAATGAATTCCTGCTGAGCTACAAAAGATTTTTAAACACGGATTTCACTGAAAATATTCTGCAAATATCATCGATGTTTTATTATAGAATATATCTAAAACATAGCAGCTTTATAATCAATGAATTTTTTTTTTGTTGCAAAATATGTAGGCTTATTTTTCTTTTTTACATGTAACTACTGTGGAGTTACAAAACACGTTAATAAAAATTCATTTTATTTAGCGAATCATACACAAAATGTAGTAAACGTATAGAAAATCGAAAACATAGGAGAAAACTATATAAATGTCTGGCGATTTTTTTTCTATATTACCAAGTTAATCAACTCGATGTAGGAAAAATATTTTTTGTTATGATAAAGCCGAAGAAGTTTTTCAAGGTTTTCTCATGATTGCGGCAAAACGCGGTTGGGAAATAGAACGAATATTAATCTATATAAAGGATATGTGTGACTGTTTTTAGAGTTGCACAATGCTGTTGTAATATTTTCAATTTGTAATCTGGATAAATATTATAAAGGTTACAATGCCAGCCAATTGTAATTTTTTTTTTTTCCCAATTTCAAAAATAAAAAAATCGCAAAATTATCTTTTTTTTTTTATTCATCCGTCACTAAACTACGATTGTTCTGAAGGCATGTTAATAATTTGAGGTAGGTAGTACATCTTTTGTTTAGAGCATTTTTTGTAAACCACAAGGGGTTTGCCACTGCTTCTGGGGATATAATTTTGAATATCTTTGAAATTTTTTTCCATGCATTCATTTGTTTGGGTGCGGGTAAATCTTCTTCATTATACATGCGCTGAAAAGTTTCGTGCTAGATTCGGATGAATAATAAAAAAGTTATTGCGATTTTTCATTTTTAATGACGTTCCCAAAAATTGACTCCCATGTACCCCTGTGTATAATGAATAAAACATTTTTTATTTTTCTAAAATTACACAAACCATTCAGAAAACGAGCAGTAAATTCTGCGGTGCGTATGAGCATATTAAACACGCTAAAAATCATCAGAATTGAGATTACTACCCCCAACAAGTTTAGGTCCCTTCACCCTGCGCATAACGTCCCTTTACCAGAATCTGTGATGAACCACAAGAGCCAATTCTTGCGAGATCACACAGTAATGAGCTGTTTTAATTATTGAAACAGATTTGTTTTTATGTCGTTCTTCAATAATTGTTGTCTGTGTGCCTTTCTTAATTTATTTCTGTTTTAAATTGACAGTTTAGGCCTTTAACACACTTGCCCAAAACTCTCAGTATCAGCAACACAATCCATGTGGAATTTTAACGAAGCATGGAGCGTCAAATATTTTTCAAATAGTTTTTTTTTTCCCATCTGGGGAAACCTTTCTTAACGGGAAAGCGCCAGAGGTCCTGTGAAATTGAACACCAACGCCCTCCTCTTGAAAATAAATACACAATATTGTGAAGTTGGCACTATTTTCGCAACGCCGATATCTAACCAAAAGGAAACGCAATGATACTGAAAGGCAAAAGCATTTAGTCTCCTTTATTCACTTAATGTAGAGTATAAATTTTTGTAAGCGTGTTTCTGTAACCGGGTAAAGGTAAATCTTCAGTTGGTTTTTCAAACGTTTGTTTAAAAATTTCCCTGTAATTTCAACAGAAGTTCTTGGGAACACTTCTTGTTTATTTACAAGCTTATGTCAATAAGATTTAATTCTCGACACGAGATGTGGGAGCTTTCGATACTAAAGTATGAAAAGAACTTGTTAGGCTTTATTAGAAGGGCAGCTAGAAATTTCTCAGTCCTCGTTTTTTGCCTTTATTAACATTTGAGATGGAAAGCCGTCTGTTTGACAAGTGAAACAAAAGTTGAAACTTCTGATATTAATAATTAATTATTAAACACGGGAACACCAAAATGCAAAATGAAATATTCGTAGAATAATAATAATAATAATAATAATAATAATAAATAAGTAATAATAATAATAATAATAATCAATAATAATAAATAATAATAATAATAATAATAATAATAATAATAATAATAATATAATAATAATAATAATAATATAATAATAATAATAATTAATGTTAAATAATATATTAATAATTTAATAATTTAAATATAATAATAATAATAATAATAATAATAATAATAATAATAATAATAATAATAATAATAATAATAATAATAATAATAATAATAATAATAATAATAATAATCTACAGTAAAAAATATACTGAGATCATATAATAAAATAATAATAAATATAAAAATAATAATAAATAATAATAAATATATCTTATCAGAAAGACTGAAAAGCAACAATTAAATGAATAATATTGCAATTTCAAAAGTTAAGTTTCAAACGAAAATCAGGAAGTTATGGCCTATTAGGAGCTAGCCCAAAATGTCGACACGACATCAAAAAAAAAATTCCCCTACAACCCGCCGCAGGCGTGAGGTTAGGTCAGGTTAGGTTAAGTTAGGTTAAGTCAGGTTAGGTTGAGTTTTGTTGGATTCGATAGAAAAAACTCTATTGGTTCATTAGTAAGATACAGTAAAATAAGTAACCAAATTTTTACAAAAACATTGGCACCAAATAGAGGGTTTCCTGCGGGTGACTGACACCCATATCCCCTATAATTACGCCACTATGATACAATAAATATATATATATTTTAAATAAATATATAAATTGAATATATATATAATATATCTATGTAATATATATATATATATACACATATATATAAATAAATATAAAGTATATAATATATATTGATTTATTTATAATATATTCTATATTATATATATAATATATAAAAATATAAAAATAAATATGGTGAATAAAAAAAATACAAATACACTAATAAATATAATATAAAAGTGTATAATAATAAAATATATATATATATATATATAAAATATAATAAATATAATATATAATAATTATATATAATATACTATAATATATAATATATATATAATATATAATATATATATCAAAAAAAGTGGCGAGGCGTGGCATTTTCCAGCAGTCATCGCTACAGTTTCTGAGTTCCTATATTCGAACATTATATTATAATAATATAAATTATAAATTATATAATATAAATAATAAAATAATATATATATATAATATATAATGGTATAATATATTATATATATATATATATATATATATATATATATATATATGGAGTTATAACTAACCATATATTTATATGTATATATATATATTTATTATGAATATATATTGATACATAACGATATATGTATAATTTTCATTATACATATTTAACAAAGCGTCTTTAGCTGAAGGATAGCTTTCTTATATCAAGACGGCATGCTTTCTTCTTCTTAATTTTCTTGTATGCCCGCCTGGTCTCATTGGTCTCCCGCAGTGCTCTGAACTAATGAAGAATTATTGGTCTCCGTATTATTCATTAGATGTAAAAATTTTGTAAAAGACTTTTGATCAAATCGCCTTTCTTAAGAAAACATTCCTAACTCCTTTAGCCTCTCCTCATAGTCTTACCCTCAAACCCAGAAATCATCCTTGTTGCTCTACGTTGCAGTCTCTCTATCTCTCTAGTATAAAGTCTTTCTTTAAATAAGGGGGTCCAAAACTTGTGGAATATAAACTAAAAATTATTAAGGCCTAAACATAAAAGACTATTTCATATTTTAGTTTTTAGCTTATTAGTGATCTCTTATTAGTCTCTTTTTGTAAAAACATTGTGTTCGTTAATTTTAGATTTATTATGCTGAGCATCTTATTAGCTTTATGTATAGCTTCCTTCAAAGAACTTATTTTTTATGCTTTTTTTTTTACTTTCAATTATCTTAAAAAAATTTATCTCCGGCTTATATAATCACACCTATATCTTTTTTCTTTTTTGGTCCACAAAATATCCACAATGGCCAATCCGCGCATTCATATCGCAGTTAAAACTTTTATTTGAGGGAAACCTTAGCGTGAAGGAACCTTTATACAATTTTTACTATTCAGAAATTAAATTTGCCAACTATACATCCTGCCCACCGCAAGGATGTTTATCAAGGAAAATCATATATATGAATCTTTATAAAACACGTCCTTTTTTCAGTCAATTTTTTCCTTTAAATATTTCTTTCATAGTTTAACATTTGTTATTGGATATGGTTTTTAATTGGAATGTTAGACTTAATTGGATAATCTATATATATGGTTATATTATATATATATTATATTATATATAATATATATATTATTATATATATATAATATATATATATATATATATATATATAATAATTATATATATATAAGATATATATATATATATATATAATAATAATATATATATATATAATATATATAATACATAATAAAAATATATATAGTAGATATATATATTATATATTATATATATATTATATATATATATAGTTAATATTTATTATATAATTAATATATATATATTATATATATAATTTATATATATATATATGCACCGAAGGTAAATATATTAAAATCTTGGATGGATATTCATCACAATCTGCAAACCAGACAAAAGAAAGGGATTTTCATTTTAAATAGACATGATTATTTTGACTAAATAAAAACTATTTTTGTATACCGGGTGGTATTTATATAATTTATTTAGTATAATTATATTATATATATATATATATATATATAAATTATATTTATATATATATATATATTTATATAATATATATTATTATATAATCTATTATATAATATATTTATATATATAATAAATATACTATATATATATATATTTGAGTATATTATATATATATATATATAGTTATATAATATATTATATATATTAATATATATATTATATTTGAGTTGTTGATTAGAGGTATTATATAGTTAGGGAAGGTGATCTTACAGAAACGTTTTATAATTTTAATTGAGGTTTTATTTACTGATTTTATGCTATTAAAGTTGGAGTAGAGTTGTGCTAATTATTGTTTGTAAAGTATTAATAAAGTACCCATGCTAAGTGTGATGCACATATGACAATATATAACTAATGTTGGTATAGTAAGATCAAAGGTCCTTCCCTATCATAACTGATTTATAATTGTTTGGAGCAGAACCTCAGAGGACTAATGTTAGTATCTTAGTTGGTCATTTAAATCATCATCATAGGAGCTGTTAAAAATATTGTTACTGTAATTATATTGCATTACTGGGGTACCTTTTTACTAAATCCATTTTAATGATTTGGATGAAGCAATTAAAGATACTGTTTCTAATTACTGACAATATATATATATATATAATATATATATATATATTATATACTATATATATATATTTTATAATATATAAATATATATATATTTCATATATAAATATATAATAATAATGATATATATAGTAATAATAATATATTAAAAGTTCTATTCGTGTATTTATTTAATAAATTGCAATAATGAAAATGGAATTTTTTGATTTTTGTTGTTTTTCATAATTTCTGAAATCTTTATTTATGCGAGTCTAAATAAATTTGTTTTCTAAGAATTTGTTTAAAGTTATTGTATCTTGGCTTTATATTCATATTCAACATCAATAGTTTTATTTATTAAGTTAGTTTGTAATGTATCAATTAGAAAATTTCCGTTAAAAACAAATTAATATTAACAGCTAGTAAATTGTATTTGCTAAATATATAGTATTATATAATTATATATATATACTATATATATATATATATATATTAATAATATATATATATTTTATATATAATATAATATATATATTATATATATTATATATATATATAGGGATATATATATTATATATATATATATATAATAATTATATTATATATATATATTATATATATATAATATATATATATATATAATATATATATATATATATATATTGATAATCTTTAATATATATATATATATATATATATATATATAGTATATATATATTAGGGGTGTACCGGAACTGAAATTTTCGGTCGGCCGGGACCGGAATTAGCCGGAATCCCCAAAAATCCGGCAAAAACTTGAAGTTCTAATGAACTTTAAATTTAACTATAAATAAATATAAAAAATAATCCAAAGTAACTTTCAGTATTCATATTATCTAGACATTATTATATATATTGTATATATAATTATATTATATATCAATATATTATAATAGTATATATATATAAGTACGAAAGTTTGTAAGGGATGACTGTGGTGAGATCTAAATTCATAGAGTAAGTACGTAAGTATATATAATATATGATATATAATATATATATATATATATAAAAAAAATTATATGACAGTAACATTTCATTCATTAATTGATTACTGATTTGTCATTATACAATGCCGAAAGATAAAAATTAAAAATCGCAAAATTCCAAAAGGGTATTTTTATGTTTAAATGGTTACAAAAGACTTTAATAAAAGATGGTATGTAGAAATAGTGCCAACAAAATAGAAACTAGTGTTTCAACGTCTAGCCGTTTTTAAAAATACCACGCCAACTTCATAAACCATATTTTGAGGAAAAACATCAACCGAAGAGAAATATCGGAAAGTAAAAATTTGGATAGTAAAGATAGAATCCTGTATTTCTAAGACACTGAACACCCAAAATAGCGAAAGATCGAGGCCGTGAACAAGAGTCTTGAGGAATTATTCCCCCCAAAATTTGCCAATATGATTACCCAAATACAGGCATTCTTCAATAAATAATAAATTTTAATTGCAATGTAGTACCAGACCATTCACAATCGTGAAAGCAAGCTAGGTGGTTCTAATTTATATCGATGTTATCTCTTTGTTTTTTTGCCCTATGCTTCAGATCTAAAATATTTTTATTTCTAGTAGAAAATATTTTGTTTTTGTAGAGAGATGATGAGACTCAACGTCTGTGTACAGTAAATTGAATCAGATATTCGAATCATCTAGGGCTGATCAGATAATCATTTCGCTATAGATTATAGGTAGTTGTGTTGTCTGATGCTATAATATTTTTGTTGGGGGAAACGAGGTCATTTATTTTTCTTCTAACTACTAAACCACTGCTTTACGAAGCCAGTTGAAAAATTGGATATATATTTCCTTGCAGGTATAATATATATATATAATATATATAATATTATTATGATAATTATATTATATATATATATATATATATATATATATATATATATATATATATATTATTCATATATATATTTATATATATATAATAATATAATATATATAATAATATATAATTTTGGATTTTTAATGGAGCATCTTATTACCTAATTTTGGAGATAATTTGAGAGGCTTTATTTCATAATACATGCAGGTAAATGTAATTATACTGTGTGAGACCAAACAAGGCTACATTAATATCTTGTGGAAAAATGGGTTAGGAGTTAACGTAAAATAAATCCCTTCAGCAAATTTAATATAACGTAATAGTAATTCTCTTTGTGTATCCGGTTCCGGCCTAAATTGTGAAAAATTCCGGCCGGACCGGAATTCCGGTACACCTCTAATATATATTATATAGAGTTATATTATAATATAATATTATATATAATTATATATATATATATAAATAATAATATAATATATATATATATATATTAAATTAAATTAATATATATATATATAATATTATATCAATAATTTATATATGATATATATAATATTATATATATTATATTTATTATATATAATTTAAATATATATATATAATATATATATATAATTATATATAATATATAATATATATAAATATATATATATATATATATTATATACTATATTATATATATTTATATAAATAAGTATATATATAAAGTTTAATATTACGTAGTAAGTAGTTATATATCTGTATATATGAAAGTATCTGTAGCTATATTTAAAATAGTATTATGAATGCTTTATTTGAGCAATATGTTGATTGTTTTTGAAAAAAAAAATTGTTTTTTATTATTTAAAAAAAAAACATTTCAAATGTTTGAGCTAATTTTGATATAACTTGAATATAGAAGTGATAATTAACCTGTTAGAAAGCTGTTTATGTTTGCTATCTCATGTGAGTCGGTAATAAGTATTGGAGAAAACAAAAAAAAATTTAACAAAGTAATGTCAGAAAAAAAGATTTGGTTCACTTGACTTAAAATAATCGTTGTAAATATTTGGATTTAAGAAATTGATACTTCTGGGGGGTTATGGAAGATGAAGGTAGAGAATTATTTGCCTTAAAATTGATTAAAGGAAATCCTTTAAAGAGCTTCAAAATTTGTTGTTTACAGCCTTGCTTTAATATAATTGTTTGAAACAAGATATTTTAGTCGTTGCTCGTAATAAAAATTTTAAATACCCTTCATTAATGAACCTGTTATTCAAAAGATATAATGTAGTTATAGATTTTTCTGGTTTGCTAATTTTTTGAAAGTAATATAAAATTTAATTATTCCTTAATTGAAAAGTAATTAAAATTTATTGTTACCTTAGCTTCTTGGAATTAACAGATATAACATCGTTTATATAATATATATATATGAAATATATATATATATATATATATTATTATATATATATATATATATATATATATATATATATATATATATGAATAATATATATATATATATATATATTATATTATATATGTAGGGTGTAAAAATTGATTTTAAATAAAAAAAAAGAAAATGCCCTAACTTGACCCAGATATGCAGAATCTCCTTTGAAAAGATAGACTCCTCAACGTAATTGTTATTTTGAACTCTTCCATTATTATGGTATCGACTCTCTCCATTACTTGGCGCTGGTGTTAGTTATCCTTTCTCCCCAATCTGTGAAACAATGAAATATTGCTGTTGTGTGACGGGGTTTTAAAGGGCTTCTTCTTCTTCTTTTTTGTTTTTAGCAAAGTGAAGACTGATTTTCCCTTTGTCTAAAATATTTGTAGGTTTAAAATTTCTTTTAGCCATTTTCTGTAACAAAAAGAAAAAAAAATACTTTAGTGGAGTTGTAATAGAGAAAAAATTTATATCAGAGCACGTATATATATATATAATATATTATACTTATATATTATATATTATATATATAAATATATATATATAATAATATAATATTATTATATAATTATATTATATTTAATATATATATATATATGTATATTAATATATACTATATATATATAATATATTTATTTAATTATATATAATTTAGATATATATATATACCCATATATATAATATATATAATATATATATATATATATATATAATATATATAATATAGTATATTTATATTAATTATTATTATAATATAATTTATAATATATACCGTGGCTCAATCGATAGAGTGACAGGATCGCAATGTCAAGGGTGTGGTTTGACCGACTCCAGTCTGGGTAGATACAGAGAATTCCCTCCAGATAGGGCTATGCCGTGAGGTGTGACCCCTTTTTTTTAATATATATACCTTATATATATATCTATATTATATATTATATATTATTATTAATATATATATAATATAAATATTATATATATATATATTATATATATATAATTATATTTTATATATATTATGTATTTTATAAATTTATATATTATTATATATAATATATATATATAATTATATTAATATAATTATTATATATATAATATATAATATAATTAATGATAGTATTTTGGAATAAAATTTTAATTGAACATTGGAAAATGGGTAACTCAAACGATGTTCTTCTCCTTCGCCAAGTCGAAGTAGAAGCTTGGACGCTTCCCTTCTTCCTCCTCTGATTCATCTCCATTTTTCCACACTATCGACATCAATCCTTTAGAGTGCCATGTTTTCGAGGGGTTTCTGATGGAACCCGGAGAGATAAATAAATTACTAAGTTTTTTTTTTGTTGTTTTTTTTTGTTTTTTTTGTGTGTGTGTGTATATATTTTTGAGTTTGTGTTTTGAAAGTACTCTGTGATATTTATTTTTTAAGATCTAGATGAAAGTGATATGAAATGTTATTTATTATTTTTTTCCCCTTACAGAGGAAGTGAATGTTTTTTTTAAAACCTTTGTAATATTTTAGATAAAGAAAAAAAAAAAGCTGAAATTGAATATAAAGGTCTGCTAAATGCGTAGATAGGTTCAGCGTTGTGAAAAGCGGAAACTTTAGAACCATTTTTGAAGCTATTTATTTTAGATAGATCCAAATTCGCCAAGTTGGCAGCCATCTTGAAAAACATTCGTAATAAAATTAAAAAAAAAATTGCGTTTTCGTTGGGGTAGGACGATAAGCAAATATGATTATTTACTTAATTTATTTGATTAATATTTGCTTAAATATATATAAATAAAAGCCCAATGTGAGCTTTTATTTTGTTCTTCATATTTTTAGCGCTGCAAACGAGTTCTGCTTCTGTAGAAAGGAAGTTTACTTTAATTGGAGAGGAGTGGAAGGGGACCGACGAGGAGGAGGAAGGAGGATGGAGGCAGAGGCATTGGCAGTTTACTTAAATATTTTTATCAATCTGTGAGTATAAAAGGAAGGAAATAAAGAGAAGAAACTGAATTTGAAAGAGTCTTGGAGGGAAGGTTTTCTCCAAGGGGATATATTGATTTATTTAATAAAATTTATGACAATAGAAATACAGGATTAAAAATGTTGAATGTTTGTTCGAGTATATATATATATATATATATATATATATATATATATATAATATATATATATATATATATATATATATATATGATATATATAATATATATACTTATATATAACATATTATATAATATATATATATATATTTAGTATATATATATAATATATATATATTATTTCTTTTCTCGTTCAGTTGTAACGTAAGTAATTCGTGACAGACTATCAATAATTCATGCAAAATCGAGGCATGAAGAAATGTAAAAGAAGTTAACAGAGAAGGTAGAAAGCTATGGTATATATATAAATTTAAATATATATTAGTAATATTGATTTTAGCGAGATCACAAATTTTCTGCATGAGAAGAGTCTTCTCGGAAGCTTTTATGCTTTCTTTTATTTATTTATTTTTTGTTTTGTTTTTTTTCACGCTAAAATGTTGTGGTTCCGATTGATATTATAGCAGCTGGACTGAATTTAAAATTATTTACCTCAATCATTTTGTATTATTATTTTGTTGGTGTCTCTTAAAGAGAATTAGAATGTATCCATTATATAGCTGAGACACTGGAGCCTCTTCTCTAGTCATGTTTGAAGACAAACTCTTTCCAAGTTGATAAAGCTTATTAAAAAGAAAAATGTTAAGCAATAAATTTTTGTGGCATTGCTGTCCTGCAACTTCAGGGTCAGTTTAGGTGTCCTCAACATTTGGTCTTGCTGGAATAAACTAAGAAAAACTATGAGCTGAAAAAATGCCCTTATGCTTGTATTGGTGTAAAAAGAAGTACGAAATGAATCAAGAAATAAATTAGTTGCTATATAATAATAAAAAATTATTATATTATGCAAAATTTAAAGGAATATTCTAAATTGATTTCATAGTTAAACCATTTGCAGGTAGTACACGTGAGAACGATGTAGGATATGGGGGGTATTAATATTAAGATCACCTTGTACCCGAAAACATTACTTTAGGAAATGAAGGAGATGGTCTAAAATTTAGTCTGGTAACGGATTATTCTAAACGCTGTCATATTTGAAACTTCATTTGCATGATTAAAAGTTTATGTAATAAGATGTATAAGTAATTATTTATACTTAAAAATCAGATTTTTTTTTTTTATACTTAATTAAAGTAGACAGTTATAGCAATGATAATCAAGTTGTTACTTAAATGTATTTTTACGAAATAATGTCCATTTTATAACACAATAATAATTGATTATAATTAATTGTATAAAGTCCACTGACCTTAAGTACATTAGTTTTTACATATATCAGTTTATCTCGTCGCAAAGATTAAAAATCAGTTTTTTATTTAACTTAGATTTAAAATTATTATAAATAATAAATAAGGTACAGAATAAATAAAATTATCGATAGTGTAGTATACACACTATATTACTATTTTCACCTTTCGATGGGATTAATTTTCAATATGTAATATTAATATATTGATATATATTATTATATTATGAATATATGTATATAATATAATCTAAATTATATATATATATACATTATTAATAAATAACTAATAATATTAGTATATATATAATAATATTATATATAATATATATATATATAATAATAATATGAGTATTAATATACATTTAATATATATATAGTAATCATATCATTATATATATATATATTATAGTAATAATATATATATATTAATAAGTATATATATAAATACTCATATTAATATATATAATTATATATATATATACTTTAAATATATAATTAATATATTTATATAATATATATAAATGTTATTTTATAATATAAATATATAAAATTCAATAACTTAATATGATATATATAAGGTATATATTAGTATATATATAATAGTATAGTATTACTAATATTAGTATCAAAATAAATATCTAATATTAATATAATATAATTTTAATAATATATTATATATATATTAATTAATATTAATATATAATATTATACTATATACTATTTTTTTATATATTACTATAATAATAAATATATTATCATATTATACTTTAATTAGTTAATAATTAATATATATTATATATATTATAATAATATTTATATATGAATATTATATATATATATAATGTAATAATTACTAAATCATATAATATATATTATATATTAATTATTAATCTATATATGAGATATATATTAATATACAATATACATATATACCATATAGGCAGCTGTGAAAATTACATTATTATATTTATAATATACTTATATATATATAAATATATATATATAATTATATTATATAATAATTATATATTAATATACACTATATATATATACTATACTTTATACTATATATATTAATATATAAGTATATATATCTATAAATATATATATATATATATAATATATGAGATATTATAGATTATTATATACACTACATATATTGTATCACTAATAAACAATATGCATTATACACTATATTAATATATATAATTATATAATAGTTTATTATATATATTAATATATATTATATATATATATATATTATATATATATAATTTAATATTATATTAATATATAGTATTTAATTATTTATATATATTAAATGATAATATATAATTTGAACATCACTATAATATTAAACAGAGACAGTAAGGGAAAATTATCTTTAAGGTGAGGTTATTTATTATCCATACTTATCACCAAAGATGTTAGAGGTGTAGAAGGATGAGCATATTTATCTTATCAATTATATGTATATATATATATATATATACCATACGTTATATATATATATCATATATATTAATATATATAGTAATGATAATATATTTATTTTAAAATTAGTTACTATTATATATATACTATATATATATATATTATATTATATTTTATAGATAAATAAATATTTATTATATATATAAATATATTTATATATATATACTATATATAATTATATATACAGAATTATAATATTTAATATATAAGTATATTATATTTATTATTATAATTATATTATTATTTATTAATACTATGCAACTTAGACTTCCCGATAAAGCGGGTAGTGGGTACGTTATCGTACACGTTCTCCTATATCCTTTATCATTCTCAGCCCTCATCATTATTATCACCCATCGCTCTACATATTATGCCTATATATTACTATTATCTCGCATATAATAACAGCCTAATACCATATATTCTTATACACACTTACCTCCATTCCTAAATGCCTCCAAATATTATATTCCTATATTCAATCCATCCTATCTATCTTACTTATGAGTCTTCCTCACCCTTACCTCAACTCTTCATACATCAATATCCAATTACCTCACTTACCAAATAACTCTTCACCTACAACTCTTCTCTTGCACACCTTAATAACTCAATGGATTTCTACATCTAACCTGCTGATAATGCATTCACCAAGACCAATCCTAAACTAGATTAATCGGCAACCATCCTACTTGTTGGCATATTTAATACAGACATCTTTACTCGACGGGAACCAGAGACAACCTTGATGCCTTATTTCGTATTATTACTGTTACAATCAGAAATTCTCCTTTCAAATGTACAGGCTACTACATTTATATATATCTTATAATAAGTAGTAATATATTCACCTTATGACTAAAACATTGTCTCAATAATTACTTATAATACATATTAATTAACTATATATTATATTATCCTATATATATATAATATATTAATTTATATATACCTAACTTAATAATAATCACTATAGAGCAATATCTAGTATACACTTATACGTAACATTATTATAAACTCATTAAAATACATCATATTAGTTTATACCAATTATTACCTACTATAGGACTACTTATAAGTCAAATAACTAAACTATTATCACTATCTACCCTAATGTTATATTTTATCAATAACACCCATATATACGTTAATAGTAACTATATATAATATATATATATACATATATATTTATCATATATATAATATATATCTAGTTTAAATATATACATATACAATTTTATTCATAAACAATATACATTATCATTGAGTTCTAATGATAAATAATTGAGAATTATACTAATACGTAGGCTACGGTATAGGTATACATCTATAACGTCCTTCAAAATACTTACTACATTAGTCTGGTTTAATACTTATGGTATACTACAATATATTATTATATACTCCTACGTATTAATTATACTCTAAATCAGCGTCTACTATACTAAATATAGTATTATACTTATTATTTCGTACTCTAATCTCAAAACCTATTATCTCCACTTATAATATATTATATTATATTTAACCTCATAATTAGCTATTTATTATAATATATAGATACTTAATTATTTATTCTATCTCTGTATTTATTAAAGCTTCTTATTTCTGAGTAAAACGTAAATAGTTAAATAGGTGAGACTACTACAATTTTACCTATATTAACTACCTTAATGAGGCACTTAATTATCTAGATTATACCTAAGAGTGTCCCTATTCCACATTATGTTCAAAATATAATAATAATACATAAGTTTTATATACTCACAATGCTCGTTAAATCACAGTCCCTTTTATACTACTCTTTACTCTCTCCTCTAATCATTTGTACCTTCGAGTGTTATACCAAATTTACAATTCATTATTCTTACAGAATTATTTTATTAAATTTAAATATTAGAATTATTAACAAAGATCACCTATAAAACCATGTACATTTGTTACTCACCTAAGAGTAAATTTTTAGTTAATTTATGAGGATTGTATTCAGAAAAAAAAAAAATCTATTACAATTATCACTAGAACTATTTAGTTAAAAAATACTTACACACTAAGTGAGCTATATACTTTAATTAGTTTATTTTTTTTTTTTAGGTAAACAAATTTTAGTTTTTCTCATTTTTTTCTTTCTTCTTTTCCATTTCATGAAACTTTTTGATCTGTAATTGCATGTCAGTTTTTTCTTTTCTCGTTAACAAATATATACATTTCTGATCTTCTTCCAACTTTTAAATCGTCTTTCTTTGTATTGGTTTTTGCAAGAGTTTTTGATTTCCTTTGTTATAATATTACGAATCCACAATTCACTTTTATTGCGTCTTTTAAGTAATTCTGTTTAGGGTACAATTCACTATATATTATAACTATATATTATAGTATATGATACATTATATAGTATCTAGTGATATACATAATCATTATAGTACTATATATATAATACTATAATATAATATGTAGCTTATCTAATATATAAATGTTTATTAATTATATATATAGCTGAATTTAGTATCTTATTAGTTATATAATACGTATACCTTATATATAGTATTAACTACCAATATCATACTATAATAATATAACACTTCATTACATACATATTACAAATACTATACCAATTTATACCAAAATTAACTTATACATACTACTATTATAAATATAATAAATATAATAACTAAATATAATAAATAATATACTATACTACTTTATCACTGTAAATATCCTTATCGTCATATAGTAGTAGTTATATATATCATAAAATATTATATAAATATATAATATAGCATAATGTATAGTTAGTATATAATCATTATATAGTATTTATATATATACCAACGCATAAAATTGTTAGCAGTTCTAATATTTCACTACATATATAATCACTATATATATATATCATAATTAATTATACTAAACATATACAATTTCCATATATATATATCAATATCCTCAACTATATACTATTTTACTCCCCTCTAGTATACTCTAATATAGCTCATATTCATAATATATAGATATATAAGATATATATAAGATAGATAGATAATCTCTAACAATATTAAATATAAATAATTAGAATATAATACAAGTATATTATATGCTACCACGGTGTATAACTCGTATAACATACATTTAACCTATATTAGTGAACTTGTTCTCAACTAACGGTACTACTTATATTTCATATATATTCACAATACTAAAATATATATATTTACACTCTCTAATATAGATATAACTCATCTCTCTAATAATTATATACTCCAATATATTATACCGGTATATATATATAATATAGGTATAATACATTATATTATACGTATTATTATATTAGTATGATTATATTATAATTATATGTATTATAGTCATTCTGTATATAATTCTAGTAATATATACTTAATTATGTTTATATTATTTAAATTACCTATTATTACTATTAATAATAGTAAGTGTATATATTTTACTATATATTTATAGGCGTATCTATAATAACTATAAATTATCGATATATTAATTTATATATACATATAGATAATATATATTAAAAAAACTAAAATTAAGTGTTGCAAGCATCTCTGATAATTATAAATACCCTACCATCACAGCCTACATATATATATATATTTAAATACGTATACCATGTTCCTTATAATATTATATATAATTATATATATTTTATATATATATATATTATATATAAATAACTATATAATATAATATATAATTATATAATATATATATAATAATCAATGCCCATCATCATCATCATCATCGTTATAAATTTTTTCAACATCTTTAAATTCATTACATGCATACATACATCACTTTCCATCATTTCAGCATTCATCGTAACATATCATGACATTCGCATCATCATCTTATACAAACTACTTGCACAATGCCTCATTCTCAATTGTACAAATATAATCTCATATCATCATCACATCATTGGAAAATTATTACACAGAATAAAGCTTCAATATCGGACATATTAATAATCGTCGACTGTGGACATATGGCTCTCCTCTTCTGAACTTATGCTATCTATCCTAATCATACATATGCTATTATCAGCCAGATACTAAATAACCGATCCTGTTGACCATTTATAAATAGAAAACCTTTATGCTAATACCTTTCTAAATAATATATAAAAGCTAATATACCTTTCCTTTCCAAACAATGTAAAGCATTTCCCCTCATAATGTGAATAATTACAACTTCATCCCACAATCTCACACGATATAACTACTTTCTACCCCAGGTACGGTTTGCCCCAGGTGATTCCCCATGTCCCAGAAATTGCCCCAGTAAATTCGTATCTGCGCCATCCTTCCTTGTTCTTGCCCAAGCCGCTGCTTATGTTAGGTTCGTTTGTGTACCAATGTTTCGTTGCTTGTCTGTCTTAATAAAAAGCGACACAATTCGCTTATTTCCCCTTAGGTCATGTTCTGGACGCTCATTGATAGTACTGAGCTATTAGCTTCGCGTACTATATATGCCCACATCTCTCTTCACTCTGATTTCTTCGCAAATTTGGATGCAAATTTCCATCTCCCTATACACACATACAAAAAGAGTAACTCATCACCTCAATTCTATTATCTCAATTAGCGTGATGGATCTTTTTCCAAATAATATAATATAATAACCTCTAAACCATTAATATACATACTTTCCCTATAATATAATTATATATAAAATCTAACATAATCAGATCGTGTGAAACTTATATGAACAAAAGATATACTCTCCGAAATCCTATCAAAGATAAGGAAAACAATAAAATATTACGTAGTACCGCTCCATAGAGTTTCCTAAAGGGGATACCGATTTCAGACCCTTTAGCTGTTGGTTATATATATAGTACTTAGTAGCTTTTATAAATATAAAATAAACCTAACAGTATAGTATATTATATATATATAGTTAACCAAATACTATTATCAATATATATATATACTATATAATACTTATATAATATATTATATAAAGTACTATATATAATTATATATAATTATTATATTTATTTATATATATATATAGCAAATATCATATCTATTATAAGAGTTTTAAAACCTTTTTTTTTCTATATTCTACATAGTATTCTTCTAACCCCTCTTGTCTGCATCTCCAGTATTATATTCGATTATTAATAACGGGTTATCTTCTATGTGTCATAAGATCAATAATTAATATATAATTATATATATAATAAAAATATTTAAATAATAACCATATATAATAATAATAAGTACTTAAACGAGGAGCATATAGGGTAATGGTTATATATAATATTGTATTATATTATATTTATGGGATTATTATAGTCTATATATATATGATATACTATATAATATTATATTATATACTTATATACGCGTATATTATCAATCCTTTATAATAATCTATAGATATAATACGTACACATATACTTAATATATATGACGAGTGCGTGGTCTTTTCCCTTTGCTAATGTGAGTGGCGCAGACCTCCGGTATTGAGCAAACCAAACAAACATAGAATATTCATACATCATAAGTGTTGTACTAAACCTACCTAGTGAAAAATTTACTTGATTGTTGAGGGTTATTGATTAGTCCTTGATTAATTTCAATATTTGGAGGCAACGGGCATAGCTTGCATTTTTCTTTCAAAGTCCTGCTGGATTTCGAGATCCCGTCCCCACTTGTCTCATTTTGTACGAAAATATGTATCTATTCAATCGATCACTCATTTGTAAAAATTTTCCAATTTGTTACACAAAGTCCAAATTATTGGAGTGTATATAATCTACTGTAACAGCCATTGCTATTTACCCAAATGTATATTCACCACACCAAACAAGAAACTAAGTGCACCACTTACCGACACAAATTCATTTTTCAAACCTTTAAATTCGAATAACAACTTAAAACGTATCTCATAAATTTAAATCGATGACCTTGTATTATTTTGTGGCTCAAGAGCACCTAGATCAATCATTGTGTGTATATTAAGTAGCCCATCTCACTGATCGACATTCTCCTTACGGGAGAATTCTGTATTCCTTTTTGCAATTTTTTTTATATCCTTGATGATGAGTTATCGCTAGCCCTTAAGATATTTCATATGTGTCTTGTTTGATTCCACACTTTGTATTGTCATCTAAATAAAATATGCTAATATTTTGTTCCAATTATCTACTAAATAACTATCATTGTTTGAATGGGTAAGTTTTTTTGGAAATATAACTTTGATTATTGATATTGATAATGATCTCTGATTCATATGAGTTGATTTCAAATTCATTGCTCACTCACGCACTACTTTCACCGCCAATTCATGTCAATAAAATACTATACCCTCGTGAAAATATTGACTCCTTTACCCGTCTGTCGGAACTATGCTTTTGCCTATCAACACATTTTTATACCATACTTCTCCATCTCTGACTAGTATCTATCATACAGAATGTGTCGTTGTGCTTTAAACCAAAATAAACCAGGCAATTCCCCTCATACCACTCCCCTCATTCTATTGTTAATCACCTCGGAGGCGGAAATTGCCTGCACACCGCTTTTACTCTCTTTCTCCCAATAACCCCTCCCTCTTCTTCTCCTTTTTTATATTTACTTCTTCCCATGAAATTATTTAGCTTAGTCCTGTGCCAAATTTTATTACTGTAACTTTCATATTTCTGCTCATCTTATACAATTATGTAAAACCATGAACCAGTCATATTAATTAAAGTTAAATTGCAATTTTTGTAACTGCTGTTAGCCCATGTTTCCAACCAGCCTACAGTGTTACCTAAGCTTCTTTTACTTATCTGGCTAAAAATCAACCTCTATATTCCTTTCCCCCTCCAATAACCCAAAGCTTTTGATTTATTTCATAAAGAATATTCCAACCAAAGAGGTGAATATTTTACTGACACTGTCATAGGGAATGGTTTTTTTTCCCATATATAGTATATGATAATATATGTTATATTAGGTTAGTTATATATATAATAATATATTATATAATTATATATATAGATATATATTTTATATATTATATATATACTATAGTATTATATAATTATTAATAGTTAGATATAGTTAATTAGATATGTGGTGGTGGCGTTGAATTTAAGTTTTTAAGTTTGTTTAGGAAGAATAGTATATTTGCATTTATTATTATAATTATTATTATAGAGTGATTAAATCTTTTATATCAGTTTGTGGTGTTTGTTTGTGTGTGAGTCGTTGGGGTGTGTGTGTGTGTGTGGTGTTTTATATATATATAGATGAAAGTAGTTTATTAATTACTCCTGATCCCTTGAGTTTAACCAATTTCACAATAGACCGTCTTTATTTTTTTCTTTTTCAAAAACTATGCTACACCACAATCTTCAACGCTCCTCATTCCAACCATTATTATTCCTTTCCTTCTACTTTGCTCCTCTTACGTACCTGAATAGCACTTTTTATCTGCAGCCGCGCACCATATATCCTGTCTGGGCTTCTTTTCAAACAAAATTGTCAGTCTTCACAATCTTGCCCCGCCATCGATCCTCCCTATACATGACAGATCCCTACTCGCCCAACTAAGTCCTGTAATTTCCGTACCTCTTGCGGACGGGTTCATGTTCTCCTTTGCTTTTTTTTTTTCCGCACCATCCGCGGATACACACCCATGCGGATCGGCGGACTAAAGCGTGATCGTTTTGATCTTTAAACATAACACTCTTCGCTGGTACGTTGCGGGGAATGTTTTGATCCTCACACTAATTAATTACAACCTGCTTACTTTAACCAATACAGTCTTCCATCTAATTTATTCCAAATAGCCTATTTTAAATTTAAGAACTTTTAATATTTATTAACTTATCTCTTCTCTAAATATAAAAAATAAACACGTAAAATTTTGTATTAATATTCAACCCATAATATATATAATATAACATACAAATGTCAAATATACATTCAGATACAACCTATTCTACTGTATCACTTATTATAAATTACCTATCTCCCAATAGCTCATCCCCGTACCGACTTACCTAAGATAAGCCCAACCACCACATTAGTGATCATAGAATAACCTCTAAACTACTGGCCCCCTGATATACAGTTTACATACAGTAATTTCCTGCCTCTATCCTAATCTATTTATTATAAATACACAACATTAATCCAGTACAACCCTCTAGCGCCACACTAATCTCCCCGTTTATCGGACTACTCTTGCCATGTATAACTTATTTTTCACTTTTCTGAACCACGTGGATCATTTCCAACTATCTAATCTTCGTAGTCAATCGTTTTTCGATGTATATATATAATAAATATATAATCATTATATACTTATATAATATTATATATAATATATATACTATATTATAAATATAATATATATTATTATATTATATAGAAGTATATATATATATATATATATAAATATATATAGTAATATATATATTTATATATTATATATTAATAAATCTATATATATTAATAATATGTAATTTAATATTTAACTATTCAACAATTTAACTATATAAACTATTTATTCAACTTTTGTCTTTTAGAATTATATTAGTTATATATATATATTATAATATATTATTATTAGATTATTTGTTTTTTTCTATATATATATTTAGTATCTGTCAGCTAGTATATTTATATTTAGTGTCCTATATATATTATTAATATAATATATCAGTGCGCGGCCCTCGTCTTTATTGGGCCTATTTGGGCTGCATAGAGCCCCTTCTATTCCTCTTTATTATCCTCTCAAAGATTTGAAAAATGCCTAGGCATAGGATTTGAAGATTAATATGAAATATTTTTTGTCAAAGTAAATGTTGAATTTTTTTTTTTATACGAATTTAGTAAGCATATTATGCAAATATAAAAATTAGTAATACAATTAAGAAATAACATAGGAAATTCTCTTAATTTCCTCCAGAACTGCATATGTGCGTACGTATATTTATTTCAATATAGCAATGTAAAGAACAATTTTGGCGCTTCTACTATTTTGCGGTCCCTAAAAAATAATGCTAGACGCAATTTCTTAATAAGTATTCCGTTTAAAAATAAGTCGACAAATGAGAAGGAAACATACGCAAAATAGAATTCAAAATTCCTATAATGCTTTTCTTTTTTAATGTTGCCAGTTTGGCTTCTTTATATTTTTTCTAAATAGCGAATTGGCAAGTTTTTTTTTCTCATATAAAATTTAGGTTCAAATTTTACAGAGTGCTAGATTTGTCCATGAATGTCCTGTTCTTTTTTACTTGTAATGAGTAGCGAGATGTCACCGAAATAGGTCTACGAAGCTTTTAGTTAATAGAATTATTCTATGTATCGTAAATGATTAGTAGGTTTAATATGTTTTTTTAGACTGAGTAACAACATGTAATAAGTTTTAAGTAATAAAAATAAAATACGTTACACAATAAATTTACTTTTTATAACTTTTGTAAGAGTGTGTTTATAGGTACACCAATTCGAGTCTTTCTTTGTAAAAGGAGCCCAAATATACTTGGTTTAAGTTGGATAATAGGTTTCAATTCAGCTTTTAACAAGCTTTTTATGGTGTAGATTTTTTTTTAAAGTGAGGGGGAATTTAGTAATACTATGCAAGTAATTATAATTTGTAATAGATTTAACTATGGTAAATTTGAATACCTTTAAATAACGGATTTTCAAATTATATTTTTTAATTTGGTGTTGTGATGGTCTGGGCTGTCGAGACTTAGTGGGAAATTATTTTTTGAAAAGTTGGTCTGACTTATAAAAATGAACCAACTCCTACTCTAGCTCCTCAATTATAAATTATAATTTTGATTATATTATTTTAAATGCAAGTTAATTAATTTTAAGTTAAAGATTCGTATCCCGAGTTTTAATTTTCTTTATATCTTTTTTTGCTTCATTCACTCAAATTTTATTGTTAGAAAATGAGGCACTACATAACTTTTCTCAAACATAATTTTTGCAAATCTAAAAATTTTCCAGTCAATTTAATGATGTAGCGAATTGTCCTGAATCTAAGAAGGAATTTATACCAAATTATTTTTAAGTTTAAAAATTATTTTGCAGTGTTTTTAAATCTTTTGTAATTGAATTACCAGTATGTATATATTTGTATTACAACAAGCTAAAAATTTGTAGCTTATTACATTACATTACAACAAATCACCAACTTTATGAAAACTCTTTGTAGAACATATTTTTTTGATTTAATTTATATATAAGTACGAAATTTAAGTTTGTTTTTCCTTTGTATTGAATAAAACGTTCATAATTTAATTAGCAAATTCTAATGTCATGGTTACAACCATTGAACAAGCGCTGTAGTAGGTAGTAGGTTAGCAGTAGCCTGATGATTCACTTAATAATGATATAGTGCTCCTAGTACAACCTACGATTTTATATACTTTGATGCTGGAGTGTCTGAACCGGATGTTTCGCTTCACAACTCCTTCGTAGCCCTGATTCTGGTAGGGCGTAACGTAACTGCGTGACGTTTTTCCCATGAACACAAATACAAACATACAACCTATGAATTACACTAAATCACATGTACACTAACATTTTTAATACAATACATTCACAGGAATAATAATAATAATAATAATAATAATAATAATAATAATCGATATGATAGAAGGCTTTTATAGTCATTACGATATAGATATATATATATATATATATATATATATATATATATATATATAAAGAAAAGTATATATATAGATATATATATATATATATATATATATATATATATATATATATATATATATATATATATATATATATATATATATATATATATATATATATATATATATATATATCAGTAACAAATTTAGAACTGGCAATGTGCTCATTAAAAAGTCTGTAAATGGTAAGAATACTAAACTCCTGTTGCTGGTAGCCAAGCGTGCTGATTACAGACAACGAGAAGCTGTGCGAAATTCACCACTTTCTTCAAAGATATTCTGCAGCCACAGTGCAAGTGACAGTGGCCCAGGCATCTTCACTGGTCAGGGTCAATGTGTGCCACTCGGAGCACGGCTTCAGTAACAAATTTAAACTGTTAACAGTGCCACAGTTCAGCCGGTAAGAACAATTAAACTCCTTATTGTTGAATTCTCGTGAGTTGCAGCGCGCCATTATTCAGAAACAATGAGAAATTCACCACACATCCCCCGAAGGTCACGATCTGCTCTTCCTGGGTCAAGGGCTCCACAGGGTGCTACTGAGAGCAGACAGCAATGTACTTAGAATCCGCAACAGCTCACAGCCTGTGGTAAATACAGTCCCCAGCTGAACTTGGTCGTGCCAGGGCTGGCTGCAATAGACCAACGAGAGGCTAAAAGGAAATCCACCATTTTTCTTATTCTTCTGGGAAGATAGTAATCTTTCAGAGAAAAATGGTGGATTTCCTTTTAGCCTCTCGTTGGTCTAGTGGTAACACGCTTGGCATACTAACTGCGAGGGTGCGGGTTCGAAACCCAATAAGGGGAGTTTAATTGTTCTTACCATTTTACGAACTGTGAGCGTTTGTTAGCAGTTCTAAATTTGTTACTGATACCGTTACTCCCCGAGTAGCACCCTGTGTGACCCTTGACCCGAGTGGGGGCGGGGAGATCTGCCTGAGGTCACTGTCAAGATTGACTTGCCTTATTCTTCTGGGAAGATAGTAATCTTTCAGAGAAAAATGGTGGATTTCCTTTTAGCCTCTCGTTGGTCTAGTGGTAACACGCTTGGCATACTAACTGCGAGGGTGCGGGTTCGAAACCCAATAAGGGGAGTTTAATTGTTCTTACCATTTTACGAACTGTGAGCGTTTGTTAGCAGTTCTAAATTTGTTACTGATACCGTTACTCCCCGAGTAGCACCCTGTGTGACCCTTGACCCGAGTGGGGGCGGGGAGATCTGCCTGAGGTCACTGTCAAGATTGACTTGCCTTATTCTTCTGGGAAGATAGTAATCTTTCAGAGAAAAATGGTGGATTTCCTTTTAGCCTCTCGTTGGTCTAGTGGTAACACGCTTGGCATACTAACTGCGAGGGTGCGGGTTCGAAACCCAATAAGGGGAGTTTAATTGTTCTTACCATTTTACGAACTGTGAGCGTATGTTAGCAGTTCTAAATTTGTTACTGATTTAATTCATAGACTTCAATACAAAAATTATAAAAAGAGAGAATTTTTGGTATTTTTATTTATATATATATATATATATATATATATATATATATATATATATATATATATATATATATATATATATATATATATATATATGAAACAGTATATATATATATATATATATATATATTTATATGTATATATATATATATATATATTGTTATAGATTCAACAACAAAAAAGTTTTTTTTTTCTAATAGCAAGTAACCTTATTACAGTCCATCAAATTGTAATACATACTGAGCAGCTAATATATATATATATATATATATATATATATATATATATATATATATATATATATATATATATATATATATATATATATATATATATATATATATATATATATGTATATATATATTATATATATATATATATATATATATATATATATATATATATATATATATATATATATATATATATAGTAGTATATATATATATATATATATATATATATATATATATATCAATTAAATATTTGCTCGAAATTAAATTACCTCAATGCTTTAAAAAAATTAGGGACATGAAATAAATAAATAAATTAATAAACCTAACCTAACCAACCTAACCTAACCTAATTCAAAGTAGACCTAACACGATATAGTCCATTTAACAAGGTAGAAGGTTCTTAAACTAAAAGATAAACATTGGTAGACAGAACTCGAATAATTACGAGTTTAATATATATTATATATAGCGGCGCACGAAAACGCGAAAGCGCGTTTCACGATAAATGCGAAACGGTTAAACACCCAAACTGAACTGAACGAAGCAATACCG